>WTSP01013729.1:0-94332 GCA_025331215.1 Actenoides lindsayi | reverse complement strand
AGCATACACTCATTCTTTCTCTTCTTCTAACAAAATCGTTGTTCCTTTCATTTTCCAATCTAACCTCACTTTCCGTAAAAATATTGTTTTTTTTATATTTTTTTTCCCCCCCCCCCCCCCCCCCCTTTGTAAGCAACATTTAATGGCCCGTCCTGGTGTATTAATTCCCATATACATTACAGAATAGGAATGCCATCCATCAGAACCAGCTATCCTGAGGACTTGAAAACGAGAGCCGTGTAAAGAACTCTTCTGGTTGCTTTCAGCATTTGAAGCTCAATTGGGAATTGTTCAGACAGTTTGCAAATACCGGTTCAGCTCCAAAATTTGCCTGACTGTTGTAGAATAAATTCTGCATTACGTGGTAGTCTGTTAGCCTAGGCATGGGAAGAAGTAGGGAAGAGATACTGAACCCCTTAGCTGTTGTGTGTAGGAGTCTGTCCAGCGTGGAGTGTGGGTTGCTTTGCCGTGTGGGGATCGAGCTGAAGAACCTGTGGCTGTTTTAGAGTTTTTACAGTAAAAAAAAAAAGGTGTGTTCACAAAACAAGTTCGGGTGGAATAGTCAGTGCACTTCCAATTCACACCCTAAATGATTTTGCCTGTGGAGACATGCCTGAAGTGTTCCCAGCAAGTGTTACTTTTTCTGCCAGATTTATCCGGGATATCAAAGAGCTAAATTTGAAGAGATAGAGGTGTTAGGCAACAGAGGTGATTTGGAATATGTGTGGGAGTCATCTAACTCTTCTGGAGTCATTCTATTCTGTGAATGAGCGTGTAGGGAGAAATTTGGGCAACTCAAAGGTGAAGTTTAAGTTTTATGCCTAAAATTTTGCTTTCTCCTGACAGAGAGCTAGGCTTGGTATTATGTAAGAGACGAGGGATGCTTTTAACGGTGACTTGTAAAAAGCATGATCAAAATTGGTCCTGAAGCTTCTTGTTGCTGTTCTGCTGTTTGGAGTTTTAAAATGTTTTATTTGGTTTTTGACCCAAATACTCTCACTCGCAAGTGCAAATATAGTTAAAAGTGTTTATACAAGCAGCTGTCCAAGTAAAAAGTGAGCAATTGCGTTACCTGCTGCACGGTATTTCGCTGACGGTGCCCAAACTGAAGTGAGAAGTCGGTTGATTTTAGTTAGTGCCAATTTTGGTTTGATCTTTAGGATAAAATACTTGCTTATGATCTCCCCCTCCCCCCAGCCAAGTGGATGATTACTTGGAACTTGTTATTTTTATTTTCAAACATTTTTCTAGAAGAGTCGAATGTTGAAATATTTTGGGAGAAAGCAATAATATAGGGAATTTAGAATTTTTTTTGCATTGAAGTGGTTACTCTTACTCTTCACATGGTATTCAGGAGTTATTTCATGTCTGATTTTGTTTCCCTAAATCCTGAAGCTGTAAGGTTACAGAGGAAGAACTTAATTTTTGAAGGCATGAATACCTCTGAAAGTTGCAGGCTTGCATCTGCAGATTGGTTGAACACTCTAATAATGCTTTATCTTTTTCTTTTAAGAGCTATCTGAAAACAAATTGTAGTACATTGCTTTTTTTTTTTTTCCTCCCTCCTCTTTTATTTAAGGAAATGTATTTGAAATCTCTTTATTTGTACTGAAATCTTTTGTTATTAACAGTCATCACTTTTTTTATTGTTCTGTACTGAAGAGAATGAAACTTTGAGAAGTACCCAGAGCGTTGTTTCTTGACAAGTAAATATTTTAAATGAAGGACTTCCACAAAATAAGATCGTGCAAATAAATAAAATACATCCAAAGTCAGTGTACTGTCAGGAAAAAAAAAGAAGTCATCAAACTTATGCCCTGAAAGTATTATTATCTGAAAGAAGGTTGTTTTCTAGAAGAGTTCTGTTGGATCTTATTCAGGTACTTCGTGTTTAATCCACCTGCAGTTAGTGCCAAAAACTTTCTAAAAGGTTGGGGGATTTTGTCCAGACCTGGTGAGTTCTTGCTTTTTTTTTTTTTTCCTACTTTTTCATTCTTTTTGAAGCGGATTAATTAAAATTAGTTTAGATATTAAGAACCTCAGACAATTTTGGCTATATTTTCTCAATCACTCTGAAACGCCCGAGTTAGTTTATAAACTCTGAGTTGCAAAGCTATTAACATGGTGGCAGATAGGGTAAGGGATGCTGAGTACCTGGCAGTTGCTTTGCTTTGATAGTTTTCTAACCCAGAAGAAAAAAATCCTAATGTAAAGCCACCAAGAAGATAAATTAAGATTCCTTGTGTTTTTCCAGAAAGAAAAGGGGATCGATGGAACATTTCCTTCTCTTTAATATCCAAGAGCTGCTTGACTCCTCATTTTTCCCTTTCTTTTCCTCCTTGTCCTTGGTAGAGAGTTGGGAGTTTCTAACACCTGCATGGTCAGTTTATAATGGTGGTAGAAACTCCTGAAAAGAATGTTCAAGCAACACAGTGTTAAACTATCAGTGTGAATGAACTGTCAGGGGAGAAAGGAAGAAATACAACACCCTGGGAGGCAAGTTAATTATTTATTAAGAAAAAAAAACCAAAGAAAAATCATATGGGGGTTATGATTGAAGAAAATGTGAGTTGTGAGCCCTAGGGTTGACTTGTTTCCCTCCTGTCTCATGTGTCAGTAACTGAGCTGCTCTGATTTACTGTGTGAGGTGAGCACTTCACGTAGTAAGCGGTGTGAGTTTTAGCATGAATTGAGCACATCCAGAAATGAATCTTCAGGCTTAGGCATTTTAATTGAGCATCTAAGGCTGTGGTGTCTTTAGTTGGGTGGGGACAGAGTGTCCGGATGCTCGCTTTTCTTCAGACAAAAGTATCAAGACCTTTTCAGCCAGAGCACTTCCTCGCTTCTGTCAGTGTCTGGCTGCAAAAATGCTCCTGCTGTCAGGAGGGAAATGATAGCACAGGTGTAGGAAGAAGCAGCAGGTAAAAGTGCTGCTTTTTGTAAAGTAAGGGTGACGTTTGCAAGTCAAAGCCCTGTGGTCCTCAGCACAGTTTTGTCTGGTACATTTGGGCAGTAATAAGAAAATGTGTCCGGAGAGATTAATGTAATTGTTAAAAGCAGACTAGAAACAACGACTGAGGAAGGATGGTAGACATTACAATCAAGGAGTTAAGTATGGGGAGGGGAAAATAGGGACTCCTACCAAATCTGGAAATTGGACTGAAGTTTATAACCCCTACTATCTAGGATAAGAGCATTCCCTAGCAACATCAAGGGGTATAATGCAGGATTGTAGCTACTGTCAGATTGTGTGTGTTAGCTGTTCTCTGCTCCAGCATCTATGGCAGTAAGTCTTCTGAACCGTGGGTAGCTGCAGTGGCATTGCTTGGGCAGGGATCTGCTGCTATCTGTTGACACATCAGTGTCTGCAGCCCCAAGTGGTGTTTCTCTGTAGTAATTGGTTTTGTTTTTCATGACATTCCTATTTATTTCTTTTTATAAAATGTGAGTTCACCCTGCACCTCTTCCTAATTCCAGAGCACTTGCATTCTGTCATTAATCTGTTGCAGAAAACTTACATAACTTAGTGATCTATAAACCATGCTACGTTTGATTGATGTTTGCCATTAACATCAGAAGTTGCTGCAGAGGATGCATGGAGAAGGATGGATCAGCCCTGTTATGGGAAAGCTAAAGACCAGACATTTAGAGAAAGTTCTGATTAGTTTGGATACAAGGTATTGGCTGTGTTATAGTACTTCAGTGACTACTCCAACTAGTTTTAGCTTGAGGAGTAATACTGCAGATAAAAATAGAGTCCTTACAGCTACTAAATCAGTTTGATAGTGCTGCTGCAGATAAGTAGTTTGATTGGATTAAGTATGTCGTGAAACTTTAGTTCTCTGATAGCCATTCATACAGCTGGAAGAGAAAAGGGTGTGTACAGTGTCCAGGGCTTTGTCTATGATACGTGTCTATCAAGGTAGCATGTGATGGCCAAGTGTGAATTTGCCTCAAAATGTTGATTTTTAAATATATATATATATTTAATTTTTTTAAGCCTCTTTTGAAAGAAGCTGACATTTTTACTCAAAAAGATATAGAAAAGCATTTTAGTAATCTTGACTATCCTGAAGTATCAGTTGAGCTTTTAACTTAAGGAGCTGCTGGGATAGTAACAAGGCCCAAAAAACCATCATGCTTGGGAAGAAGTAATTGAGGGGGCACATATTTGAGTGGTGGGGAAGCAGGTCATAGGTTGCTGACTGTGAACATGTGTACTGCTTGACTTGCTTATTGATATCTTCTGGAATGTGGTAATTCTAGAAATAGAGTGAAACTGAAGTCTGGGGAAAAAAAGATAAATAAATAAATCCCCAACGCCCCCTAACCATTTAATGTTCCAGGGTAGAGAGTAGCCTCCTGATCTTAATTAAACCAAGTGCAAGGTAAGGATGTAGTCACTTAAGTGACAGAAAGTAAAAGGTTTGAAAAGAATGACACTTCAAAGGCACAAACATTAGGCACCAAGAGAAGCAGAAAACAACTAAAGGATAAGAAAACAACTAATTTGGAAAAAAACCCAGTCCTTTTATGTTTTGTGGGTTTTTGTTGTTGTTTGGGTGGTGTGTTTTGTTGTTTTTTTGTTTGGGTTTTTTTTTGGGTTGTTTTTGGTTTTTAATATTGGGGTTTTTTGGGTGGTTTTTGTTTTGTTTTTCCTATGAAACTGAACATTAACTTTATGGAGAGTATGTAGCACTCTAGTTAGACTACATTGTTAATTAGTGAAGAGCTTTCCAATATGTCCTTTATAAATGATGATTTCTAAGAGAACTGAAGGCTCTAACTGTACTGTTCAGCAGAGGAGGCCTCATTCAAACAGACACCCAGAAGAGCGGTGGGAAGGAGTGTGGGAACTGGCCAGTTGATGATGGGAGTTGTTAAAGGAGACTGTACCATAACTATTTCTACTGATTATAACAATCAGTGATTGTACACCAAACTGAAGAGTTCAGTCTGATCGAGCTGTTAAGCATTTTAGCTCACAAATCACTGTTCCCTTAATAGCAGTGTTGTTTTTCAAGTCGTAGGAATGGTACCATAGTTTAGGTTGGCAGCTACATCGAGAGCTCATCTGATCCAGCCTCCCACTCAGGTAAGGCCAATGCTGAAATGGTCTTTTCCAGCCCACTTTTAGAATGGTTTTAAGAAGGGAGATTCTAGCCCGTGTCTGCATTCGTGTACTGAACTGCACTCACTCACTCTGAAAAATTTTCTCTCTTGAAATCCTTTGCTGAGGCTTGCCTCTTGTACTTTCATGTAGCATAGATTAGCCTGTCTCAGTAGAAGGACTAGAATAGTGCTTAACTACTGTGATGGTTGAGGTTTAGCTCTGATCTGTGTAAGAAAACAGGCTGTACAAGGAATTCTTTCATGTATGAGTTGAAATTCTTGAAACAATTTTGAGAAGGACCAGAAAGACACAAAGCCACGACACATTTCAAAGAGTCTACTTAGACTACATGGAGTATTCTTAAAAAAAAAAAGTGTTAAGAATAAACAGAACATACCCTTGAAGACTTGTATTAATAATAGGAAATGGAAAAGAACGCCTTTTTCACCGTTGATTTGAATATTTGCAGTTGTGAATGGCTGTAAGGGGCTGTGTGAGGCAGAACTGCACTGACCAAAGCTACTCTAGCCTTTCATTTGTTGCAGACAGCTGCATTGGTCTTGCAGTGGCAGCTAACCTAGACAGGTTACAGATGGTGGCTGCTGCTCTTCTGCCCCTCACATCACCTTTACAGAGAGATCTTCAGTTGATTGAGAGATGGCAGGAAACCCACTTCTTGGAAGCTACTTGCACAGTAGCTTGCCACATTAACTGCTTTGATTGGGGAAGGGCTAGTAAAGAAAAAAAAATAGAGTATGAACAGTGTGTTTTATGAGGTACATAAGGTAAGTGTTCTAATCTGAGGTGAGTGGGTGATGTGCTCTAATGCTTTGTTGACACGGGCAGGGAGAGGCTTTGCTCCTTTCCCTTAACCTTGTTTGCATGTTTTCCTCTTCCCTGCCATTTTGGGTTCTTAACAGACCAACATGAGCAATTTTGGTTTAATTAGAAAATTTGGCTTCTTTTGAATGAAGAAAAGGTTGGATTTGATGTAACTGCTCACATAATAAAAGCATTCCTATTTATAGAAGCAGACCTGCTTTTGGCACTGCCCTGTTACTTGAAAAGCCTACAGCTCTCATCATTGCTGGTAGGTCTGATGGTAAAACATCTCCCGTGTGGTTGCTCCCCACACTGTAATTGAAACACAGGATTTTAATTTGACTGCCAAGCTGGAGTTTTTCACCTAACTTGAGGGGGAGGAAGAGGAAGTCTTCTGAGACTTGGACATTTGCTTTCACACACAGATATTACTCCACGGTTTGGGTTTATGGCATCGGTGCATCCGAGGGCGTCGGTGCTTCTCTTTACATCAGGTTTGTTAAAATGGATAGTTTTGTCTTAGACAATAGCTTGTAGAGCAGTTTCCATCTCTTGAGTAATCGAGAACGTTGTTGCAGAACATTGGATCTTGGTAGAGTTGATTATGAGTGTTTGATTAACCCCCATCATCCACAGCCACTGAAGCCCGTTAAAGTGAGGAAGGACAGATGAGCTATTTGGAATTACCTGCTTAGATCAGTTCACAAACTGATTTCTTTTAGATACTGCCAAACAGAGCCCACCAGGGGCTGTAGGCCAGGACCAGCCTGTTGGCATTTATCTGCCCAAAGAGTGGCACAGCTGGCACGGGTGGCTTAGGAAATGGTTCTGCTTGTTAAGAATAATTTTTCTGTACTGGTAAAACCGAGTGGCAGAGAGATGACATGGCTTGACAAACACTTCTGCTGCAGCCTGAACTGCTGCCCTCTCCAATTTCAGCTCTTTGCCTGTTGTTCCTGCCCCGGTGTTGCCCTCCTTTCACTTGTGTTGATACAAGAATTCATGTGGCTGCTGAACAAACCGGCTCGCAGAGCTGATTTTGTTGAAACATTGTATTTAAAAACTAAGTGTGTTTATTTTCTGGGCTGTTCAGACAGAATTTTATTTTATTTTATTTTTTTTTTTTCCCCCTGACCTAGTTTGATGAACAGACTCCTAAGTACTCTAAGCTCTTAGAGTAGAGAAGGCTGAGTAGAGGTAGAAATGAGTGACCAGGGGCCATTGATACAGCAGGCAGATGATGTCTTTTCCAGATAAGACTGACACCAGATAGCTTTTGAGGAAGGTAGCTGAACTGATGGTAGCGTTTTATGTGAGTTCTTTCTATAAATTTAAACATCCTTTAATGATACAGAACTTCAGCATATGGAATAACAACGTGATGTCAATTTTAAAGCATAGTTCAATATTTTTAAGTATTTCTTGATTAAAAATAGGTTGAACTGCACTGTAAACTTAAAATACCACATTTCTATAATATAGAACAGTAAAAAAAAATTGCTGCAGTGCACTACTCCCATCTATTTCTCTGTTTCTAATTCTGTAGAAGAGTAAATGTTTTGCAGTAGTTTTTGTAGTGAAATATTATTAATAAACTATGTTAATGTTTCCTGTGTTGTATCTGAGAGATAGAGGTTTTTGTAGTCGGTCTGGTGTGGTATCAAAAATACCCAAGCTCACCAGTGGTCTTGGGAATATTTTTCTTCCCACAGAGATGAGGATATGCTATTTTACATAGACAAGTTTGAAAGAAAACCATATTTTGTTTTGCTTTAGAAAACCCAGAAAGTAGAGTAGCAAGCAACTACAAATTTCTAGGCATATTTTTCGTGTGTCTGCTGCTAGCACAGGTAAAAAACCATTTGAAGTGCTTGGGAGTGTCATTTTTTCCCCTCTGCTACTTGCATCACTTAATATGAAAATAGTTAACAGCTCTGAAATCAGAACAGTGAATAATTTTTCTTACTTAGGCCAAGAGAATAATATTGTTTCTTGATCATATTTTTTTTCATGACTCTCTCTGTGCTGTTACCAAAGCCTGGTAGGGAGACAGATCTAGCAGATGACAGCAGTAATTTACAATTAATTTTCAAGTCAGTTTTTTTGAAACCTGGCAATATGCATGTTTTTTTACTGGCAGTTTATATTCAGGTGCCTGATAACTGTCCTAAAAGTCAACTGGAAACTGCTTACTCTGGAAAGGTTTAGGATGGGTTCACATTGTTTTGCATTTAGGGTGCAGGAAGTAAAATATTAAATTTCCAAGAGTTTCTGAGTGATAAATTTTAGTTTAACGTAGCTGAAAAACACTTAACTGCAGTTGAACAATCATTTTTTTGTGTTGTATTGTGCTGTGTAAAGTCCTGTAACCTAAAAGATCATTGGAGCTTGTTCATGAGGGGGTTTTGGGGAAGCTAACAGCTTTAGGTCTAAGCTTAATGCACCAATTTTTTTGATACTTGCTAGTAAGCAAAAATTGGAGAATACCTTTCAAATATTGATTTTTTTTTTTTTTCAGATTTACTGAAAAATGTTGTTAATCCCTTCTGTTGCTACAATTCTGCACTTGAAGTTGAACATGAAAGTTGTCCTAAATTCTGCTGCCTGAGCAATATTTTATTGTAGTTTGATGAGAAGGCTGTGGTGGGGTGGGGTTGTTTGGCTTTTGTTGTGTTCTTTCAACTTGTCTTTTTTTACTAAACCCCAAGTTTTTTAAATGCTTGAAGAAGTTCAGTGATAACTTCAGGTAGGGTTTAATATATAAGAATTTCACCATTAGTAAGATTCTGTATGCTTAGGCTGAGAGACCTGTATGCTGTCTGGATCTGACAACAGCTCATAGTTAAAGATGCTACTCCAGAGCAAACTGGTGCATAAACCCAGTACCTGTCTGTGGTGTAATTGCCTGCATTTGTTTTTCCCTGGTGTTGGTCTGACTTCCTAACAAATTCATAATTTATGGCTGTGCACAGGAAGCCAGAATTGTGGGTGGGAGCCTCAAAATTGATCTGTGTTTCAGAAAACAATCACAAAAGTGAGCTTTTATTTATCGTTGGTCAGTTTAATCCAGTTTACCATGCATCCCTTTGAGAAGAGTGGCTGCAGCTCCGTGGGCAGCATTGGGGTGAGAGTAAAGAGCTGGGAAGGATGGGATGATGATAAGATGCCATTGCTGCTGAAGAAATTATGAGGAAATTATTATTTTATTGTTCCAATTGTGTCAGGTTGCATATGCAGTTTCTCTGTTGGGTTTTATATGCTTACCCTCTCTGCCTTTCTCCCCATCCCCACACCAGCTCCTGCATTGAAACTTGGTTAAGAGTACTCTCAAGTGCAGTATCATATCAGTGTATGAATATACATAAAGTGTAACTTTCTGAGTGTAGATTAATTCACAGAAAAGAACTGAGAAGTTATGCTGTACACAGCGTGTTCTAGTTCATAAATATCCAACAGAACCCCTGAGTAGAGGGAAGATAATGGAATACAGTCACAGTTTAAAACATTTCCTAATATTAAGCACGATTGCAAACCAATAGCATTCTTTGAAAAGGGCAGACCCCCTCATTTGTTCTCCCATACTTTCCAGTTTGAAAATTTTCCTTAATTTTTCTTTTTTAAATATTTCCCCCCCCCCTGAAGTTTGGCACGATAGACAGAGGAGATTAAATCTAATCTTTGTCAGCAGTCTGACTGCTGGAATAGGCTGCCTAATGTAGAGAATTATCCGTGTGCTTGTCTGTCACTGATACCTATTTCTAAAATGATGAAGGAAAACTAGCATCTTGCCCTTCAATAAGGCTATTTCTATGTTCTCTAGGCACAACAGGAGTAATCTGAGCTGAAGTTTTTCTCCACTTTGTCTCTTGTGAATTCTAGATGCATTGTGTGTATACATGCTAGCTGCTGAAAGTTAATATGGGCTGATTTAACTTCACAGGCATGATGGTGCTTTAAAACTCGACGTGAAGAATGTGGATCTTGTACAAAACTTCACTATGGAATGCTCAGCAGACTTTATCTAAAGCCCACAGACACATGCTCTAGGATGCTGCCATTTTTTGTTGGTTTTCGTTTCCAGCTACTCAAATGTGTGTAGAAGTTGAAAAGAATAGCTGTGTATTAGTTCTTATTTCCTTGTAGCTGCTTTTTAAAGTCAGTTTTTAGGTAGGTTAAATACATCTCGTTCCTAATATCACAGTTCAGACTTCTTATTGGTCAACGATGTGCTATTCATGTTATTTTTCTTGCATTTGTTGGTTGTCTGTTTAGAATTCCATTGGTCCTCTCTCTAGTGTAATCACCTAATGCCCAGTTCTACCCATGCACTTGGGTGTAACGTGCAGGGGTGTGCTCTCTAGCTCGGGGAATTAGGTGGCTGCAATAGGACAAACACTGGAGCAGCGTGGATGGGATGGGAGCTGGCGAGCAGAGCGCAGCAACGCTCGGCTGTGCGCGTGGAACAGGCAGCGTGGGGTCACTTCATCTCTGCAGTGCTGCTCCCTGGCAGGGCTGGCTGGGTTAAGTGCAGCTCTGGGCCCAAGGTACTGAGCCTCTGCATTGAAGTGGGACGTGTGCATCTCCCTGCTTGCTGTGGCAGCGGGGTGGTTGCCCAGTTTGGGACGAGACAGTCCACCTGTGGCTATAGCAGGTTGGCTCTAGAAACACTTGGGGTGTCTCACCGCACTTCCCAGTGTTTCCTCCTCTGCAAAGAGGTGTTATGGCAAGGTTTCCCTCCTTAGTGTGATGCCAGGTAAGAGCTGATAAAGTCAGCTTCCATGTAGAAGTTGTTATGCACCTCTGGAAACAGTGTACCTGCTTTAGAGTCATGCTTGCTTTCTTGTTTCTGTTTTGGAGATGAGATCATCTGCCCGCAAATAACAGAATTGACTGCTACATAGTTTCTTTCCTTTGGGTAAAAGTTCTCAGGATTAGCATCTTGAGCATTTCGACGGTTTCTGTACGCCCTTTGTGTGAGGAGGATGAAAAAATGGGAAAGAAAAAGATTTTAAAACAATAGAAACAGCTAAAAGGATCAGTAGGGAAAATGGGGACAGAGGAAGAAGGACAGGGCTTGGGGGCTCTTGGAATGGAATCGTTGCACTGAGACAATCCAGTATCATGTTTTGATTTATTACATGGAAACTGTTTAACATTATGCTTGCTTCTTAAGCCAAGCTTAACTATTCTTAGGAGGGATTTAGAATACGCCACTTGTGCTATGGAAGGGAATACTCTGAAACTTTAGGTGAAAAGTTGAATACTTCTTACCAATCGATCTTTTCATTCGGTAGCTTTTTTTTTTGCTCTGCAATCCTAGCTGCAAATCCCATCCAACATAATTTCATGACAATGTATAGGCTTTTTTTTTTTTTCTTATTTAGCAAAGTGAACACTGCTTCGTTTGTTCCAGCTCAGAGTACTTGGGAATGTGAACAGCAGAAATGGTGAAAGAATGATTTGGGAGAGGTTTTTCTTACACATAGGTACTGGTGCAAAGCGGACTGAAGGTAGGCTTCCATCTACAATGCTGAATTTGCCTCAGAGATTGAGTTTGTGTTGATGTTTCCCTGAAGTCATTTAATTCTCCACATTACTTTTCCTTTCAGGGATGGAGGTAGAGTCCAGCACCCTTCTGTAAGAGTTCATCCTTCTCTCTCATTTTTTCCTCCCCCAGCCCTGGCCCAATATGGACTATCCTTGTCTGTGAAACTTCTTATCACAGTTTCTCAGGTTTAGTTTCTTAAATATATGGGTTTTGGGGGAGATCTTTGGATTGACATCAAGAAATACCCAGTGACATTTGGCTATAGTCCTCATATGAAGATGGTGGATCAACTGCACTGTGAGAATTAACTCTGTCTGCTGTGAATACTCCCTGCTCCCCACCTTGGTATTTTTTTGCACATCCTTTCATCTGAGATTAAGGATGGAAAAGCAATTAACTTTTACCAGAGTACACGTGTTAACAACACTGTAATTCTACTTTGGTGATCTTCAACTGCCCAGAAACATAAAAATATGGTTCACTTGGTTTGAAAAAAATGCTGCCCAAAATCAGATTTCAATAATAAATTTTCAGGGATTAAAAAAAATAAATAAATTTTACAAACATGCATTCAGGACACTTTTCTTTTTTCTTAGCTATAATTTTTCTCTAACCTGTACACACACGTGCTTCCTTTTCCCTCGGTGCTTCTTCTCTTCATACAGCCTTGCCATTTAAGAAGCCGTTTCTAATTTCTTTATAAATATTGAACTTAATACATTGTGCTTATGGCATTGACTGTTGCACATTAACATTATTACTTCATGAAGAAAAAACTTTCCCCACTGTAAAATGACGTAAGCAACCGTGCATTTTTCCAGTGTGATCTGTTATTTGGTGCCTTGAATGTCAAATTATAGTCTATGTTGTTCTCCAGATCATAGAATGCTAGGGGTTGAAGGGACCTCTGAAGATCATTGAGTCCAACCCCCCTGCCAGTGCAGGATCACCCAGGGCAGGCCACACAGAAACAGATCCAGGCAGGTCGTGAAAGTCTGTGGAGAAGGAGACTCCACAACCTCTCTGGGCAGCCTGGTCCAGGCTCTGTTACTCTCACAGTGAAGAAGTTTTTCCTTGTGTTAAGGTGGAACTTCCTGTGTTTCACCTTGCTACTGTTACCTCTTGTCCTATCACAGGGCACCACTGGAAAGAGACTGTCCCTTTCTACTTGACACCCACCCTGCAGATATTTGTAAACATTAATAAGTTCACCACTCAGTCTTCTCTTCTCCGGACTAAACAGCCCCAGGGCTCTCAGCCTTTCCTCATAAGAGAGATGTTCCAGTCCCTTCAACATCTTTGTAGCTCTCCCTTGGACTCTCTCTAGTATTTCCCTGTCCTTCTTGAACTGGGGAGACCAGAACTGGACACAATGCTCCAGATGTGGTCTCACTAGGGCAGAGTAGAGGGGGAGGAGAACCTCCCTCAACCTGCTGGACACACTCTTCTTTATGCAGCCCAGGATACCATTGACCTTCCTGGCCACAAGGGCACATTGTTGTCCCGTGGATAATTTACTGTCCACCGGGACGCCAAGGTCCCTCTCCATGGAGCTGCTTTCCAGGGGGTAATTCCAGCATTCACAGTGGCTGGTGTGAAAAGCCCCAGTCCTAGTGAAGATCTCTGGATACTACTACAATACAAACAATAAATACCTGTTAAACAAACAATGAACACAGACAAAACTTTTTTTTTTTCTTGGTAAAAAGGTACCATGTTGCAATGAGTGAAAACTTCAGATTTTTCATAAGTAAATAAATACACAAATATATCTCTGCATTTACCTCAAACACATTTAAGTATGTTCCTAATTAAACTCTAGATACTATTACAGATTTGCTAGAGTATTTCCCACCTCTGTATCTTAATATCTTTAAAGTTTTATCACCTCACTCTACTTGTAATAAAAAGTATTGATTTGCTGTACCTTATCTTTGAGATTTATACTCTGGCTTTCAATAAAACTCAACTCTTAATGCATTTTTAAAAGCCATTCTTATTTCAAGCACACGGCCTAGATTTGTATTTATATTACCATGAAACCAAGTATTTTTCAGTATGTACTTGGAAGTGGTTAACGTATTATTCTATCCAAATAAATCATCTTCTCATCAGTGTTAGAGTAAACCTTTTTTCTACCATTTTAGGCAATAGTTCTGCCTTCTCTTACCTCTCTCTCCTTGCTTACATAGATGAATGCCCATTTATAAGATGCCAGCTGAAATAGATGCCAAATATAATCCAATTGCATAAATTTGCAACATAAGCTGCAAAAGTACATCGCTAGATGCCTGAAGACTTCACAATCTCTCTTAAAATGTCTGACAGAATCCCCCCAAAGTTGTACTGGAAAAAATCAATACTTTATTTGCATGGGTGCACAGTAAGGCTTTTGTTCTTGCTGTTCGTACTTGATTTTGGGTATAAATGTTGAGGTACTACAGAATTACAGACTGGTTGGGGTTGGAAGGCATCTTTCAAGGTCATCTAGTCCAACCCCCCTGCAGTGAGCAGGGACATCTGCAAACAGAGTAGGTTCCTTGGAGTAAGACTTGAAGGGGCAAAGAGTTCAAGGTAATTTATTTTCTTTTCTCACAGTGGGCAAAGAATAGATACCATATCTGCTAACCAAAAGTAAGGATCAGGGAAGTTTGAAATAGGAGACAGTAGTACTATGGACGACATTAAAAACCAAATAAAGGAACAATGAAAACATTGAAAAATGTAAACAACATCGAAAGCAACAGGAAAAAAAGGAACAGAAAGTCTTGAAAACCAGTTACTGGGTAAAGACACTGAGTTCTCTGAAAGTTTTATGAGTTTATAAGGTTGGCAGTGTTCCACGATTCTGGACGTCTGGTCAAGCCCTGATTCAAAAAACAGTAAGCAATAACACAGATTGCTTTTGATTGTTAGTGTACAAACACCTACTGAGACAGGATATCTGTTGTAAAATCTGACACATTCTGACAGGTGGAAAACATATTTAAAATATTTGGCTTGGTTTTTGAAAGAAGGAAGACGACAACAGTGCTGAATGACCAGAATTCTAAATGTCAAAGATTAAAACATTTGTGTGTGTTTGTTCGTTTTTTTTTCCTTATACTTTTCCTTTGGATTACATGATATTTTTTCTTAATGATAGCAAAGCTAAAAAATTCTTATGTGTTTGACAATGTTTATCATCACAAAAACAGAAGGTAAGAGCAGCTATTTTGGATGACTTGTCCAGAGAGGGCATTAAAAATTCTTATCTTAGAGAATTTTAGTTAGATTTTTTTTTCCTTTTTCATAAAAAATATATTTATAATTGGATATTGAATAACACTAACATTTGCAAGTGCTGCAGGATTGGGAGATGCCTGCTTTTTATCTGCCAGTTCAAGTATGCCTCTGGAACCAGAGCTGCAATACTTGAATTGTAATTCTAGTTGGCAGCAAAAACTGGTCACCATGTCAGAACTGTTCTGACACAGTAAATGGCTGAAGTAATGACAAGAAGAAATCTGCAGGGAAGTAGGTTTTTGGTTTTTTTAGAAACATTGGCCCAGCTTGCATCAGTGGGGTCCCACGGGCTCCCATAACCACAATCCCAATCTTTAAATAAATAACAAGCTCTCTCTACTGACAAACACTCACCCATCACTGCTGCCTCACTTCCAGACCACTGACGCATGAGCTGCTTCTGCCACCAGTAAAAATTCATTATTTGTCAGCTCAAAAGCCTGTCCTTTGCTAATGGATTACTTTTGAAATGTCTGCTGTAAATGGATGTTTTTATTTATTTACTTATTCTAAAAAGGTGTACAAGCAACATACTTTGTGGGATCTGACTTCTCATAGTAGAGTCCCCAAGTTTAGAGGTGTTCTTATCATTGTTTCCCAAGACGCCGCAGGAGAAAGGGATGAGGGTGACGCTGCCCAACCTGCATAGCCAAGTTCTCTTTTTCTCCCTCAAATACACACTCAGGCTCGGGAAATGTAGGAGGATTTCAAAGAAAGTAAGATATTTAATCCACAGACTGAGGAACCCACTGGAGGAGGCATCATTGCCCTACCACAGACCTCCTGAGGTTTGGACCCAAGTGACAATTTCATTCCTGTTTTCATCTCTCCGTGATAGAATAAGTAGTCCCTTATTCCCTCCACTCAGTTGCCATGAAGAGGAACAGAACCACATGCTTGAGGCATTCACGTACGATTGCATCGTTAAGTCACAGGTATATCAGTTATACCTTTATTAGTGAAAGACTTTGGAATCCTTTTGAGAAATGCAGTGATGATTTAGACACAGGAAAATATACCTAGTTAGCAAGGTTGTGAGTGTAATTTGGTGCTCCCCTTGTTATCTTGTTAGCAAGCAGGTGAAAAAAAGGGCCTCTGAGGTAAACTTGCTCCTCAATGGATAGGGAAATCTGAGTGGCTGGAGCATGTAACCTATTTCATCTTAGGACTCCAGAAAGAATCTGAAACTTGAGGGTGTCTGAAGCAAGCTTCAATGAGTTGCTCTAGCTGAGTAGCTCACTGCAACGGCAATGAGGTAGGCTATTATGAAGAGAAGAAAATAAGGAAAACAAACCAAGACCAGTGTGAAGTCATTGACCCTTATTCCCTTCTACAGACAAAGAATTACTTTAAAAGGGGAATCCAGAGAAATGCTAAGTAGATGTGAAGGATGGTCTTACCTAACATTTCATTGCTAGGTAGACATAGCATAAACATGCCCATAAACATGAACAATTTGCTAAGAAACTCACTATCTCTAACTCAAGATGGGAACACACGTCAGAATATGTGTGACTTTTCTTAAAAGTCATTAAATACTTCGAAAAGGCTGTTCTCACTCAAATAAAAATCTCCACCTTGCCTATAATTTGAATTGATCAGTACAGCTCCAGATTTGCAATCCATTTTAACTAGCATCTTCATACACAGAGAAATTGTGTCTTCAAAATACAAGGAGTTAACCTGTTTTTCAGTGGTGGTCTAATGAGCAGCTCTGCAATAAGAATAAATGCTATTGAAATGTGTCCACGGCATATGAGAGATCAGATTCCCTGCTCTGCCTACCATATTTGTTATAGCTTTTTTTATTATGTCTAATAAGTAAAGGGAAGTTCATTATGCAGCCACCAGTTTATTTTGCAGCTTTCCAGGTTATTCACTTAAATATGAATGAAAAGACAGCAGAATCCAGAATGCCTATTCACTGACACCATGGCTTACTGGTGAAGAAAAATTACCAGCAACCAATAATGAGACATGTCACATTTCATTCCTGAGCCTATTCACAGTAAGGTGTCAGTCAGTCCAAGAGCTAAACATTTAGGCTTGCAGGCAACAGAAGACAGCAGATTACTCTTCAACTGCAAGTTTTCACTACACTTAAGGAACAAAACAGGAACCACTTTCTGGTTATTATTCCCCACTTAGGTAAAACTATTTGAAATGCTCAATGACAAATACATAACCCAGGGGTGGAGGGGATGGGAAAGGGGAGAAGCAGGGTAGGTTGTATGGGTCACAGAAATTTCTATTGCTATACCATCCCCATTAAGACAATGCACGGTGTAGATGATCAACTCCCTAGGCTCTTACAGGGCTTTACAAACTTCCATGAAGCAGAAACTTTTTTGCAAGTGAACTGCTGACTTCATTTAAATATGTAGCCTGTATAATCAGAGTCTTTGAAGTAGGGAGACAGATGATCAGGATTTGCCTTTTGATCTTTCCAAATTGTTTTAGCAAGTAACAACTATGCCTGAGGTCTTTTTTGGAAAACTTTATTACCAACAATGTTTACAACAGTCTTAAGAGACCAAGGTTCTCTTAGTATCACTAGTAAATAATCTTCCAGAAACAGAAATCTTACAAAGCAAACTTAGGCTCTGCAAACAACAATGATGAATTTGATGTAAATTCAATTAAAATTCCTAATCAAATGAGCTACAATTCTATTCAATGTTCTGTACATATGCAAATAATAACAATACAAAAAAAAACCCCAAAAAACAAAAAAGACAGATGTGCTTTCAAAGGATCTCATTCTTTGTTCATCTACTTGTACCCAAATCAAGTCACTGGATCTTGCATGAGAACCTACAGATCAGGTCAGGCTCTGGAGCAATCAAAAAAGGACCTCAGTAAGCCACAGAGACACCTAGACATTTCCAAAAAAGCAGCCACAGTTGCCTAGTTAAGCTACAGCTGTTCCACTCATTAGCATGAGCTCAGTAATCATCTTTCCCAAATCTAAGGCAACTTAAACAACTTAAGTGTGTTATAAAGGACTGTGCTCTCATTACATTTTCTAAACATCCCTTATATTATCAGAAACATTCACAGCTGCTGGTTTTAGACAGTGTGTACAAAGAAAGACACAGTGGTTTTGACATAGACAAAGGAAATGTGAATTTCTTTACCTTTTGTTTTCTGCCTCCAGGACAAGGAAACCAAAATTTCTTCAGGCAATCTTCCTAGCCCATGCTTATACTGTGAAAAAAGGGAAAATAGCCCACTCATGAAAAAATGGTTATCATCTACCTTTTATTGAGGAAGACCTAAAATTCATTAATTGTAGTAATGGATTGCAGAAATTGTTTTAAAATATATTTGGTTTCAAGCAGTTTCTGGGACAAAGAAGAAAAGAGAGCAGTTTTAGGGTCCTCCCTCCAAACAGTATATTTGATAAATTCAATCTATTGTTTATGAAAATATTTATGAATAAGATCACAGTCTTCTTACAGCTGAAAAGTGAAATGGTGTATAGGAAGAATGAAAGTAATGTTAAAACTATGAGCTAACAATTCCACTGGGGCATTCTGTGACATCAGATACAATGAGAGAAATTTGCAAAAGAACCTTATACCTGAAGTCACTGCACATTCTACTTGTTAAACACATTAATCTGGTCACAGTCAAGAGGGAAAAATAAAATAATGATGTACACAATTACCCTTAACCCTCTACCAATGCACCATTTCAACTTCCTGCTAGAAGCAGATGGGCAATTATACAAAAGAATTTGAAGTACAAAAGACTTGAGGGCAAGGGAGTTGATGCTGCTTGTTTTTCAAGCCTGCTACGGTTTAGAGGCATTTCAGCTTTTTATTTACAGACTGAAGCTATAAGGAGTTACAATCACTTCTCAAAAGTCAAAGAACAGCAGCATCCAGCAGAGAACAGCTCCTTGCCTTTATCTTGTTGGTTTTATCCCTTCCTTTATAACAGTTTACTATCACTCTCTAAATTAGAGAATGCATTGAGTTTTCTTCTCCCACCTTCTGAAATGGATTTAAAGCATCAATCCAGTAAGAAAAGGCAATCATAGGAGCTGGAAGAAGTGAGGTAGTGCTGTGGGGTCAAGTTTCAAAAATAAATACATTTAAGTGCACCTCACATGCGTACAAAAGTGTGCTTATGAAAATAGTCATATTGATTAGCTTAGAAGTGAAACTTTGGGAAGATGTTTGTGTAGTCTGAACTTTCCAGCTACACTTGCATCTACTTTGGCACCTGCAATAAAGTGCTTTCATGAATGCCTATCACACACCTACAGAAAGGTGCTTCAGACAACCACTGAATTGCTCAGCATAAAGTGCTGATTGGGAAAAAGGTCTCTTTCAAGAGCTTGCATGAATTCTGTGGGCCAGACTTACGTATCCACGCACACGAAGCCACCTGGTATCTCACCACATACATTTGTGTTACATACATTAGAAAAGATGCATAAACAACATGACAAAAAGCATCTGAAGCAGAAAGAAAATGCACAGTTAAGGAAAATAAGAGTTCTATCAACAGTGTGAGTTGCTGCCAACAGTGTGCACATGCAGCCCAGAAGGCCAATCGCATCCTGGGCTGCATCAAAAGAAGCGTGGCTGGCAGATTGAGAGAGATGATTCTTCCCCTCTACTCTGGTGAGACCTCATCTGGAGTACTGTGTCCAGCTCTGGAGTCATCAACACAAAAAGGACATGGACCTGATGGAGTGGGTCCAGAGGACGGCCATGAAGATCAGAGGGTTGGAACACCTCTCCTACAAAGACAGGCTGAGGGAGTTGGGGTTGTTCAGCCTGGAGAAGGCTCCAGGGAGCCCTTATACTGTGGCCTTCCAGTATGTGAAGGAGGCCTACAGGAAAGCTGGAGAGGGGCTGTTTACAAGGGCTTGTAGTGATCAGATGAAGGGCTCTGGTTTTAAACTAGAAAAGGGTAGATTCAGATTGGACGTTAGGAAGAAGTTCTTTACTATGAGGATGGCAGAACCCTGAAACGTGTTGCCCAGGGAGGCAGTGGAGGTCCCATTCCTGAAAACATTCAAGGTCAGGTTTGAGGCTCTGAGGAACATGATCTCATTGAGGATGTCCCTGCTCACTGCAGGGGGGTTGGACCAGATGAGCTTTAAAGGTCCCTTTCAACCCAAACTATTCTGTTTCATTTTCAGAAAAAAAATGACTACACAGTACATACTAAGGGACTGTTTTAACTGAGAACTCATCATAACAAAACTGAATGTCTTGAAGCAGGCAAATTAAAAGTACAAACAATGCACCAACATCTACAATGAGGCTGGTAGTCAGTGGAAAAAGTCACCAACAGACACAGTGGATGTTCCACTTTTGGTACCATTCAGAGCTTTTATAGAACAGATGCCTGTGCCTAACACAAGCCACAGACACTAAAAATTAAGAAAACTAGGTGACTTAAAGCTGTACCCCACCTTTGAGCTACACCCTTGGGACAAATTCTGCCTCCTTTGGATACAAAGAGTTTTCAATGAAGCTATCTGGAAGAGCACCTGCATGGAATTTCTAATATATCATTTGAATATTATGGTCACACTGGTATCTTCTGGACAAAGAAATCCATTAAAGTATCCACCTGTTTGATAGAGCGAGAAGATGAGAATGAAATTGAACTTGTAAACTCAG
This sequence comes from Actenoides lindsayi, assembly GCA_025331215.1. Taxonomy (NCBI): domain Eukaryota; kingdom Metazoa; phylum Chordata; class Aves; order Coraciiformes; family Alcedinidae; genus Actenoides; species Actenoides lindsayi. Next base: position 73,919 of record WTSP01013729.1, on the reverse strand, counting down.
TAAATTCTCTATAAAATAAGCTGTCATTCTCTTTCTTCATAATTAATTTTTTTTTCTTAAATGTTTTATAATACTGACTTAAAGACAAAAATCCACAACTTTCCCCATATACCTGTGTCACATTCCAGATGTGGAATCTGCTGTTTGAAACAAAGCTGAGTACTGAGTTACTGTACCAGTTTCTGTAAAAGGACATGAAGTTTATGGCTCTGGTTTAGCAGAGTCCAAAAGTACATTTAGCTACAAAAGTTAGGTACATGCTTAAGTGATCCGCTGAATTAGTTTCTTGTAAGACTTTCCTCCTCTACAGTGAAGTTCATGCAATAACTTTGCTGGTCACTGACAAAACAGCATTTGGACATAAGAGACAATTGTTGAACATCTTTTCCTCCTACAGGCTTTAAAATTAATACTTTATTACTTCATACAAGACAGTAAAAATAATAAAAATAATCCCACTGTTTTTAATAAAAATTAAAACGATTTAAAACCAAATCTTATTAAAAAGCCAAACCAACTTTGCACTTAAAACCAAATTAAAGAAATACTATATATACACACACTTTTAAAAGAAAAGATTATGATTTTCTATTTGATATAACAGGCACTCTTCATTCATCATCTGCAAGAAACTAGGTTAGGTCTCCACAGGCTACAGTCAGAGTTATTAAGTAAGTAAATATGCCACTGCTTTTGTGCCCTCCTTTTATTTCCTTGCTTCTTCAGTCTCATCTGGCTCTCTCTCTTGATGCTCTCTTTCCCACCTCATTTCTTTCAACTCTTGTCTGTACTTCCGTTCAATGAACCGTTTCTGATGGGCCATCTGGGGAAAGTTATCTGACACAAGGAGAAATATTTTACATTAACAAACAAACTGGTAACACAGAAAGCCTCAGCTCTTACATTATTTTTTTTTAAAAACTTTGATGAGATTAGGGACAGGGAGGAATAACATTATTACCATTTTTACTCATTTATTTCTAATTATCCATAGTAAACCAGGGCTGTGTGTCATAAGACTTTGATTTCTTCACAATTTCCACATCTGTTTCCCTTGCTACAAAGCACTGCCAAATCTAATACGCTCACAAAAATAAAATATAAAATCCTGGTACTGCAACATGGCCAGGTATTACCTGGATTTTACATTCCGTTCCCTTAGCAACAGGTGGTTGATACTGAAAAATGAATGTGAGACCACTGTCAATGCTGTCAAGGTTTTTTGTCTGGTTCTCAGTGCAAATAGTGTGAGCCACTGGCCTGAAACATTACACAGATATTTCTATGATTGTTGTTATTATGATTATTTTAGACCATGCAGAATCCACTAGATGCCCCACATTATGGCAGGGTTCCTTGTGGGAAAGTAATAGTGTAGCAAAATGGAACACAGTAAGAATCTGATCCTGAAAAAGGTAATGCTTGGCTATGTACCAGAACACAGCCTTAGCATAGTCTCTAAGAGCATGGCTGAGTGAAGACTGGCTAAGATAGATCTAGACAAGGCTGAGGCTAGGGAGAAACAGCTGGGGATGGATGCTCCTGATTGCAGACACTTGTCCATTGGCTTGTACATATGTACACTAGTTAGAACTGAGGCTGTAAAACCAACTTAGAGAGTTGATCGGAATTGCTCTCAATTTAGTGCAAAGCTGACAGAATAGGATGTTTTCTACATGACCATGGTGCTGACATTTATCTGCGTCTCTGTGCTGCAGAGACCTGCACCCTCCAGCCAGTCAAAAAACCAAAGAGATGGTAGAATATGTGGCAGCCTGCAGTTGGTGATAAGTCCTGCTAGGATCCCACAGAGCTCTGGGATCCACAGTGGCCACCTATCTGTGTCTGAGATGAACACAAAAGTTTACTACACTGACCTTTAAAGCCCTAAGCAAATCTGGGAGATGTCTCAGCAAAGGACTGCTCTCTCTCTAGCTGGCTACTGAGAGAGACTCTGGTTGAGGCTCCTCGGGGAGAAGTCCCTTGGCCTCAAGTGTTTTCCTCCCTGTTATGGTTCCCAACACAGATTTGTTCAGCTAGAGAATATGGTGCAGAAGCCACATAGTATGCAGAATGACTTTCTATTGCTTTGCTTTATTGGCTGGTGAAATTTGTGTCTTTTATTATATACTACAGGGAATAAAAGGTTTATTCATCAGTTATTTACAACTTGGGCACAGGAGGGTATATTAATTTAAAACAGAAAGCAATCTAAACAAAAGAAAATTGTTTTAAAAATGCACCTTTTTTTTAACAACACTAGTGCTTTGTTTAATGGAGTTCTGGGATATCTTGTTGTTCATGAGCACCATAAAATGAAAAGTGCATTTTTAGCACTGTGCCTGTAAGGTGATTCTTTTAAAAACCCTGAAGAACTCAGCTTGGTGGCAACTTGTTTCTAACTCATTTAAGATGCTAAGAAGGAAATTTATGTAATAAACTCATCATAGGTATCATATATATATGTATAAAAAGGTACATGAAAATTACTTTTACTTGAAGTTAAGTACTTCTACATTAAAAAAAACCCCACCAAACAATGAAAAACTCCACTCCTCAAACACATACATAACAGAACAGCTGCTCACAGGGGCTGTAGAGCCTTCATCACTAAAGATACTCAAAACTCGACTGGCAAGGCACTGAGAAACATGAACTAAATTGAAAGTTGGCTCTGTTTTGAGGGATAGTTGAGTCAACACCTCCAGAAATACATGGTATTCAAACAAATCTGTATGTTAGAGAGAAGCTGTGAGGTCGTTGGACTGATAGGAGATTAAGTTCATGGCTCTCCGAGTCATGATATTATCACGAGAAAAAAACCACTCAAGGAAAACTTCAGTACCATTTTGAAGATACTCAGCACAGAAGTGAAGTTACATTTTTCTACCTGTCAAATTTACCAGTGGTGACAAGTATATGCCAAGCAAATGGATATAAAAAAAATCTGAATTACCAGGATTCTGAAATTTTTAAGCCCTGAGAATTCCAAATGTAGAGATAACATTAAAAATCTTTGGTTTCTGAGGAACTCCCTGTCTTTCATATGAATCACATGCAAAAAAAAAAAAAACAACCTCCCCATGTTTTTCTGAATAGACCTTCTGCTGCACAAAATGCTTATAACTTATTTGCTTACAGTATGTCCAAACCTGGCACTTTAACTCAGCTGACCTGAGTTCTTTTGTATAAAAAGTTTGCATACACTTATTCCTTTCATATCTGAAATCCCACTGAAATGAAGGACTGCTCCCACACTGACTATCGTGTGCATAATTATGAAGAGATGAATAATGGATCCTCATACAGAGATCACTGGATCCTCAGCTGATACAAACCAATCTTAACAGAGAAATATTGCTTACATTGGCTGGGATTCTGCCTGTTAGATTTTAACCCAGTATTAATTATTTAACCTATTATCTGAGATGAAATTTTATTTTCTAAACTGACAACTGAAAAGTAATTTTCCTCCTTCCCTAAATTAGGGGATGAGACAACCACACCATCAGAGACTAAGCAGTCTTATCCCACTGCCTACTTAAGCATGGAAAAATCTCAAACAGACTTCACTGCACAGGGTTCCCACTAAGCTGCAACCTGTGCAGCTGAGCAACTCCTTAAAAAAAAGTATCTGTTGGTATCATACTAACTTCACCTGTTACAAAATTGTCTTGAAAGTACAAGAAGAAACACCTTGCTGCTTAGAAGCTGACAACAATCAACATCTATGTTCTGTTCCAATCTCATACCCCACAAAACCTGGACTTCACTAAAGATCAAATATATTAAGTTAATTTCTTTGTTGGCCATGTATCTTACATTTTTCAAGTGCATCCATTGCAGCTCCCATTTCCGCTTGCTGAATGCTGTGAAAGTCAAACATAAACATGTTACCCAAGATCTAAACTGTACAGAATAAACTAAAGTTTCTGACAAAGTTGAACACTAGCTGCTATTTTGTAATAAACTCTTTGGATGACCAGTAACTAGTTATTCCCAGAGTGTATGAGGTATCAGCCTTTCCATAAATATGTAAGCAATAGCACTACTGCTCCAGTAGAATACTTTTAAGCTTAGATCAATAACAGTAATAGAATATTCTAGTCCATTCTTCACTGAAGCATTTCTTTTACTTGAGAGGAGAAAAGGAATAAAATTAGAGGTGTTAGTGCTATAAAGACAATGATATTTTTATAGGCAGCAACAGATTTCATAGCAGAAAATAAGATTAAGTCTTCGGGGTTCATGGCTGAAGGTTTTGCAACTTTAGAAACCATTCTAAAATGCCTAGAAGTAATAACACCAGAAAAAGCAACCTGAGAGTCTTGCACCCTTAACTTGCCAGCTTAAGTTCAACAGTAATCCAGTAGCAAAGCCAAAGATAAAGTCACTATTTCTTGGAAGATGTTCTGCAGTTTCTAGTTTGAACGCCACAAATTTGTTAGCATTGCAGCCACCTTGTAGGCAAGTTCACCAAAAAAGCTTATGACTCAAAACTATGCTGACATTGAACCTTCCAGGTATTCCTGAGGCAGAAGCTCAGAATAGCTTGAAGATGACTCTATAGCTTTCCTTTTCTAAGGCCAACCACACAGTTATCTGTCTCCAGGGCTAACCATTTTGGACACTGCCACACTCAAACTTTAATATCAAGTGATTAATTTTTCACTATACCTTGGGCCTTTACCACATCCTATTCTTTCCCCTTTGAAGTAAACAGCTACTGTGTATGTCCTGGCATGAGACGGTCCCACTGTCTGCAAAGTCCTGAAATAAGAAAGATATGATTTATTCAATCAGGAAGTATTAAAAAACAGAATCTATTTGTGGTACACGCATCGTCAAGCTTTCAGTCGGGTCAATATATATAGTGGAATTAGTGCAAGGCACAGAGCAAGGGTTGAAAGATGCCTGTATAAATCACATTAAGTCAGAGATTACCAGCACAGTGTGCAACAAAAAGGAGTAATTTACATAAAATGCACCTTGCTTATATTGGTTATATTTACTCCTCCTGGTTCACTCAGGAGCACCATATGAAAATTAACACTTTAACCTAGAAGTAAAAATGTAAACTCTAACACAAAGTGCTTAAGCACTGCAAAAATACTTGCAATGAAGTCATACAAATTGTGCACGGCTGTGCAATTGCAAATAATCACACTAATATGATTATCGTGTGCACTAAAATTTTAGTCCCGAGCGCTGTGCAGTTTGCAAGGTTTTGAAAGGACTTCATACTGGACATGGTAGCCCCCTACATACTGAATTATCACAGCACAAAGAGATTTTCTTCCAGCTTTGAGAAGTTACTGTTTGTCACAAAACAACTTCCCACTTGAGCTAAAGTCTAGGACATGCATCAACAACCATCTAAAGGGGAAAAAAGATAATTCCCTAGATATGTAATGACTTTCTTCTTTTGCTGTTTCTTCCCGCTGCCCTGAATCTCTCCCTACTGCCAGCTCAAGTTCTGTCTACTACCTTATTTCCTTTTGAAAAGAACACCAATTCCACATGAATTTTTCAAGTATCTAACTATAGTACTCTGTGTGCTGTGACAAGAACAAATAAAACCCACCCCAAATTTAAAAGCAATAGTACCAACTGCAGTGAAACAGATAACCCCAAGAAAAGGAATTTAATAAGATCATAGGAAGATAACAGCATATTACTAGCTCTAAGCTGTACTATAAAAATCAATTTATCATCACAGCAAAACGAAACAAACATTCGGTACTTGATATGCAGCGGCTTTTACAAGAACCAGGGATCGTTTTTATTGTATTCACCTCCCTGGCTGAAGACAAAGCTGTGAATCCTCACATACAGACACTGAGGAGTCAGATTTGCAGAGCATCAGCTGCAGTGGTAACGTGATCGTATTTCTGAAGTGCACTTTGTCACTAGAACTGAACCGCTACATTTCACTGAAAACTTTATTTTTGTAAGTGTGACAAATGTACTTAAGAATTTCATTCCTCATACCTTTTATGCTGTAATAATCCCAACAACACATGTCTGGAGCTTTCATAGCCTTTATCTCTTCTTTTAGGTGCTAACATTGCACCCGTTCCTACATTAATTGAATGGATATGCATGCAATATGCAATCTTGAGTTTATTACTGCATTTTTGAAGCAGCTATTATGCTATTTTACAACTGAAAGACAGAAGGGAGGTGCATCTTCAGGTATCTACCTTCTAGTTTCAGGTATCTAATTGAGGTGTACAAGTAAAGAGGTTCATTGCCCTGAGCTCTTCTACCCCTAAACAGGAGGGGATCCGTGGGCTGAATTGCACAGCAAAAATGTCTAAAATTTGTGTTGTCCTTCCATGCCTGACTCTGTGGATTAGAAACAGAGCCTACAATCAGGATGTGTAACACAAGGTATTTATTACATCTGCATAATAATATAAAGTGTAGAGAAATTTCATACTATTACTGAAAATAGAATGGAGATATCTTGAACTCATACCCAAACAGCCATTGTTCTGTACACTTAATTTAAAATGCTGCCATTCCTTACATTAAAAGAAGAACAAATATAGAATGATGCCAATTAAATACTCCATTTGAACATAAAAATTATATTTTCCCTCGCAGCTGTACAAGGTAAAATGCTTACTAGTTCTTCCTTGCCATGGTTTAAAACACTGAAAGCTTGGAAATCATTGGTCCAACGTATTCCATCTTCAGACAAAGAGAGACCGGAGGGTTTGAATAACTACAATAAAACCAAACTACAGGAAAAACATAGGGTGACTGCTCACATCTTCCTCCATATACAGGAAATATATTAGCTTGTCTGGATATGCTGCCAGTTCTTACTTGTAAAGAGGAATGTCTGGCTCTTTTCCTTCTGTCCTGAGAGTCAAGCAGCACTGTTGAAGCTGAGATTTAGGATCATTCCAATCTTGATTTAAAATAAACTCCTGTAAGAAGTTCACAAAGATGCTTTTATGATTGGGAGACTGTGGTAAGAGTCTCAACCACAATAATGTATTAAAACACAGTGGCAGAAAAGTAGGAATCTGACTGATCTTACCTTTAGACGTGGAAAAAAGCACACGTTCATGAAAGTGTGAACGTATTCCAAATCTTTATCAATGTACAGGGCGGCAATAAAGGCTGGAAAAAAAAAAACCCAAAACACACACAATACTGTCACTTATACAAGGAGAACGTTAATGGCTTGCACTCTTGGAAACTAGTATCTTTGAGTACTCTAAAGATTCACAGCAGTAACCTGATGAGAGTATTATTAACCTGCATACAGAGCAAAAAATAAATGTGATCAAGAGATTAAGTGAACATTAAGGGTTGGAAGGGACCTCAAAAGATCACGTAGTCTAATCCCCCTGACAGAGCAGGACCACCTAGAGCAGGTCTCATAGGAAAGCATCCAGGCACTCAGTCATTTAAAGAGATAGAAACAATATTCAGCTCCTAATCTCACATTTTAACGAGGAGACTATGGATGCTTACAAATAAATCACTACTCGGTGCCAGAAAACATTTTAGATATAAATCACTCCTGCTGTGTGCTATTTCCATTTGCTTAGAGGATCTGACAAAATCCAAGGTGTCAGAATGGATCACAAAACATATCAAAATATAAAAGATACAGATTAACTTTCATTGCAGAATATCACCATTTCCACTTTCCTTGAAAAGAAGGTATCATAAATTTCCATATATGGATTAAAAGGACTTTAATTTCCATGTATCTTTCCCTCTTGTGGAATTACCATTTTGAAACCTCCTAAAATGCAGTCAAATGAACCACAAATATTCACCTGCTGAAGGAACTACTTTATCTTCCAACAGTGACACGAAGATATTAATGAAACACTGAAACCGTTATTACATAGTTCAGCTAGGATTACAAGTTTTAACTTTCTAGATGCTTCTGACCTGGTCTTCATGAACCCTCAATTTCTAAAACTACAATTTTGCAATTACGCCTCCTTCCTGCTTTCGTGCAGACTTCAAAAATCTAGGCTAGTGCACAAAAATCTGGCTTTCAGAGGTATAGGCATAATTAATTTGAAAACCTGAACATAAATTTTTAATAGCGATTTGGGGGATTTCTAACTGCTTTCTTAAACAAGCCCCAAGGAAAAAGAAGCTGCGTAAGTACTAAGCTGTTAAAACCAAATTAACTCACATTCCAAGAGATCAGCCAAAGTCTTAGTTCGAAGAGCTACTGGTCTTTTTGTCTTGTCATTAGTGATGGCAAATTCTTGCATACCAAGCTCTTCTGCCACCTTGGCCTGTGTCCTGTTATTCACCAAAGAACTTCTCAGCAGCTGCAATAGAAAGAAGTTCCATTCAATGGTAACAATTAGCAATACTAAACTATGAAAGGTAGAAAAAGCTGTGGAGAAAAAGTTACTTGTAGTCTCTCACTTCTCCAAGTTCCCTGACATTTTGTTTCAGCACACCTCAAATGATTTACACAAACACACACACTCATTCTACTGCTGATTTTTCCTTTTGTTTCAATTCTTCTCACCAAATTTCACTTATTTTATGGACACATTACTTCTGTAGATATGTCTTGAATCTAAAATGCTTGTTTGTGAGCTTCTCTGCAATCATATACCTTCATCAGTCCTGCACTTTTTCAACTAATATGTATTTTTCTAGTTTATACACTGGACATGGTAGTTATACATACTTGTATTTGATCTGTCTGAGCTGGAGTTAATTTTCCCTGTAGCAGCCCTCACAATGCTGTGCTTTGCACTGAGAACTAGAAAGGTGCTGATAACACATCTGTGTTATACTTGATGGGGAAAACTGTAAATATACAATGTTCTGGATTCTACAGAACAGTCCCCAGCGTCCATCAAGTAAGAAATAAATAGGCAGTAATTAAAACAAAAGCACATTAAAGCAAGACGGTCTATTGTTTTAAAACACACGGATGAGGAAGCTGCTCCATTCATTTGGCCAGAGAAGAAAACACATAGTGGGACAGCCTACATGTATCATTTGCTTTACTGAAGGCAGTATAGTGGAGCCGATGCATCCTTGACAAGACTAGACTCATTTTCAATGTCTAGGACACCTGGTTCTCCAGCAGAGTTCCCTGAACTGCTTCACCCTGGCTCTCGGCAGATTGCTTAAATGAATATGGAGCTCTGAGAAAGATACAATCCCACACAGCTTAAAGAAGCATTTTAGAATTTTAGGATTTCATATAATTTTCTGAACCCCTTGATTAACGTGAGATTTTTTTCCCTGTTTGTTTGCCCTTTTTTCTGCTTTAAATGAAAAAACATTAATCTAAGGAGTTAGGGATATTATAGGAGGTGGGAGTGAGAGAGAAAGAATGTTTCTCTTTTCCACTGTTGATATGTAATCTAGAGTTGAGAAGCTGCATATTCATTTTTTCTTTCTTTTGTGTTCCATATCACATTTGCTCAGCTTATTAGATCCAAGTTATATGCTACCTGGCTCCAGTATGTCAACTAAGCTTATGAAAATCAAGATTTATTTGCTGCACTTGATACTTCATCTCTGACAACCGATAAATAAAGAACAGTATGTTCATAATTTGTTTGGCAATGATGTATGAAGCAGATACTCACAACTTGATCTTCATAAACTAGGTAGATTGCAGATAGGATTATTACCTGCTTCCCAAACATCTGCTTCAACTCATCTTCTACTTGTTGCTTTCCAAAATTCTTCCCTTTTATTTCCGTAAGATAAATAAACAATACTTTCCCCAACAAAATGCTAAGAACGATAGGCAACCTCTGAGACAAAAGTGCAGCAGCACATGCCAAAAACGTGTTTCTTGTAACAGAAGAAGGATCTCTTTGCTGTGTTTGCAGAGTTTTTCTTGCGATGGGACTCGTAATCATGACTGGTAGCCTCATAAACCAAAAATTAACATATACACCATACAGTGAATTAGAGATGGGAAAAAACCCCAGTCATCCTTCTGGGGTTGTGGTTATCAGTTTGCTCTGTATTAGAATTTGCCCCCTCTACAAGTGCGTTCCAGCAAGAAACATAATTCCCCTTAATGGGAGGGGGAAGACATGGTACCTGTGCCTTCCCAGCAACTTTTTTAGAGCTAGTCTCCACTCTGGCAACACACAGCTTGCATCATTGCAGATGATGTAATGTGTGATGGATGCTCAACTGGAGCTTAACTCTAATTACAAAGCAATTTTTAATTTTTTTTTCCATCTTCATACATCATGCTACTACCCATGACTGTAACATAAGCCAGTACAGCAGAAACTGTATCTCCTAACAGCCAAATAAATTTCATCCTCTTTTTTTGGCAGATCACTTGGCTATCTCAAAATATGTAGACAAGACTATGTTGTCTTTTCTGTTTCTCAAATATAGTCAATTTACAGGCATCTGTCCACAACTAATCGCTACACACAGGGAAGCCACTGCATTGCCAGTCAAGCGGAATCTTCCCATCTTTGACAAAAATTGTCCTAAATACTACAGACACCATTCAGCTGATTTTCTGTTATTTGAATGTATGTTTCCAGACGACAGGAAAAAGAACTCAGTCTCCTTTCTCACAAGTCTCAATTTGTCCTCAAATTTAGAAACACTCTTAAGACAGTTTTCTTCTTCACAGCATGCACAACCCCAGAGTAGAAATTTTACTCTAGGCTTTGCCTACTTCTTCATATTTTTATGTGTTTTCAGCATCCATTTCACTCTAACTTTGTAGTTTCCCCTACAAACCTGGACTGTGCAACTTGTTATACTTGTCAAGTCAGTAATCATTAAATTAAGCAACACAGAGAAATTCTGATCATTGTTCAGAGTATTTACACCTATTAACAGCAACACTTCGTATCCTTCCTGCCAAATAGTTGTTGAAAGATTTATCTTACTGTAACAACACTGATGCCTACCTTCTTAAAAGTCACCTACAAAGAAAAAAAACCAGCCAGTCTTGGATTTCTGCCTTATGTTTTTGTTTCTCTGAGTAATTAATATGACAAGGCTCTTTCGTTTTTAACTTTTACTCCAAAAGTTCAGCTTTTATCTACTCTGTCTCTTTAAGGGTGCAAAAGAACCCATACAAACGTAAACGAAACTTAAGAACTGGTGAAGAAAATATAAAATTAAAAAGTACGTATTCTAACTAAAATGTAAACAGGTTCAGCCCAAAAGACCCAAGAAGCACATTCTTGAAAACACTCTGCCTGCTAGAGACTTAGCATCACCATCCCTTTATGGATTTGAGAAAACCACTCCAAATAGCTAAGAAACCTACAGTGCTACTTTCTGATTTGAACTAGAAGACTTGACTCATATTCCGAACAGACGTATCACTTTTTTATTCTAGTCAAGACTTGAAAACTAGGAAAATTTTACTAAGCCGAAGAAAATTTCTTCCTCACAAAGCCATAGCAGTCTAGCTGCAGTACTAAATGAATCATAACCTATATATACTACCACTCTGTGTTTAAAGTACTGTAAATTGCTGAAAGATCCCCAGACTGGGTTGTTCAGAGCCCAGATAAGAGAGAATGAAAGGCCACAGTAATCAACAACAGATGACTGTTAACAATAGTAAAATTAAATTCAAAAGCTACCAGAGGAGCCCCAGATTGAAGATGACAGGAAAACCAGACTAAAATAGATTGTAAAAGCTTCTTATCAGGAAACATAACCCTGCCTGGTTGCAAGTTCAACAGACTAAAGTAATGAATAAAAAAAGTCATGTGATGTGCCTATTTAAATACATGGTTTAAGACACCCATCTTTAAACCAGAACTAGTCTTTTCTCCCAATTTCGTTACTGAGATCCTTAACATTATTGATTACTTTCACAGAACAAAAATTATTGCGCTGGGCTCATAAATTACCATTTCCTATTCATTGTAGTGCTCCTGACTTAAAATTAACAAAGCCTTATTAAGAGCAGTGGATGCTGAGGCTTCTTTTATTAATCTAATCCAGAAAATTCACTAGCTGCTCCCATAATTTCAGTCTCCATCTCACTCTTGCTCTTCCAGAAATCATGACTGATGGCAGTCTCACCGTTAAGTGCCCTTCATGATGATCAGGGAAATGTATGAATAAATACTCTGTGGCTACCAGCTGCATTATGGAGTCACCCAGGAATTCCATCCTCTGGTTGTGGCCTCTGAAAAATGAGACATCAATGCAGCAAAATCAATAAGCACTCAGGGAGGAGAAAAACAAAACCAGCATGCACACACAAATTAAAGAGTGATCTGAGTCTCACTCATTTCCAAATGCATCTAAGATAATTTTCCCATGTTAACCAGGTGAAAAGAAAACATAGTTCATTACTGTTGTAACAACAACTTTCAGGGGTAAAGCAAACAAAAAAAAAAAAGCTACATATAAACAAAATTATTAGATCAAAGATCTTCAGTTAGTCCTGAAGGAGAAGAGCAGTTGACATCAAGTTTGTAGTGGGATAAGGTCTCCACCTGCAACTTTCTTTTAAAAAGTGAACTAATGAATGCAATGACAAAAGTCTGTCCATTCATCAGAAATAAAAGGATTATGCTTTGAACTCATGTGAGACCCTGAACTGGGTAACCACTGGTACGGCTCTAGTGTTTACATTAAAACAGGGCATGGCAGCTCTACACACCACAGAACAGAACGGCTGCACTTGGACCAAACAGTGTGATTTTACTTCCTTCCTCTGACCAAATGTACCTCCCAAGTATGTTTTGCTGCTGTCTCAGGAGTGATGCACAAACCTCAATAACGCAGGAAGCTGAGAAGAAACACTGGGATGGCTCTAACAACTTCTATAGTCTTTCCCATGGTACCCGCTACTCACCACTGTGAGAGATGGGACACTGAGCCAGGTGGGCTTGAGAACATAGCTACTCTGTTGTCTTCTGGAGAACAGATATAACAGGTCAACATTAGGAAAAACTTCTTTACTGTGAGGGTGACTGAGCAGTGACCAGGCTGCCCAGAGAGGTTGTGGAGTCTCCTTCTCTAGAGACTTTCAAGACTCGCCTGGATCTGTTCCTGTGTGGCCTGCCCTGGGTGATCCTGCTTGGGTGGGGGGGTGGACTTGATGATCTCCAGAGGTCCTTTACCAAGCCCTACCATTCTATGATTCTATCATCTAGAGTTTGTTTACAAACAAAGCAGTCTGGGATACTAACTGAAGGACCCACAAAGCTACATGAGGTCTCTTGCTGTGTACTCACAGAGTCAGATGGTTAAAGCCCACTGTCCTCAGAGTGAACGCACGTGCTAGAAGCCGAACGTGAGTAAAGATCACTCCAATTGCCTCCTCAAACTCCGTAAGCTTTTGAAGAACTGGAGAGGTCTCAATGAGTTGTCTGTCAGTATTGGACTCCTGCAGCTGTAAATTAAATGAAGCGCAAATAATGACACACTGACACTGTTTCAGAACTTTTCAGAGAAAAGCAAGTCTTCTGTAAACTAAGGCTAAAGGAATACAGTGAACAAGTCATTCCGTGGACAGCTGAACTGAGAAAACTGAGTTTCCTCTGGCTTTTTGTCTTGGATAATTACCACTCAAAGAAGATGTGAGTTCTGATGTGTGCTTTTATAACAGCTGAGGCGTTTGTAACACACTGTCAACATGGCCTTGTCTCTACACGTGGGTACCATGGCCCACCCATTTTCACAAAACACGCACATTGTACAAGTTTGAGTTTTCTCATATCACATCATTTGAAACTGAACAACAGAATCATTAATTATTAAATAGGGCTGGCAGAATGACAGCATGTCAAGATGAGACAAACCCCAAATCTGTTTCTCTCACTTTCCTTCAGCATCAAAAAAGAATAAATACTTAGTATGTGAAATTCAGAAGGGCACAATAAGACAGGAAAATTAAAATTTTCACTTCAGGTCAATATCTTATTAATTTCTTGTCTGATGTCTTTGATGTGGTGACACTATTAAATGGCTTTCTGGAGCCAGGAAATGGCTTAAGCATTTTCTCCAGCCAGTCTGGGCATCTCTCTTGTATAGCAATGCCTTAGAGCAGGAATCATCCAGATAAGGATGCTTAAAGGAAAAGCAAGAATAGCCACATTTTTTTAAAGTGGTATTAAGATTTATTTTTGTTTGTTGCCTGTCCCCTTTCTATTAATTGGTAACATTCAATTTGTTTTTTTCCTTAAACACCACTGAGCTTTCAGCTGACATTTTCATACAACTACATATCCTGGCACCTAAATCCCACACATGGGAGATAATGTTCAGTTTCAGTTCAGTTGCATGTGGAGATGAGGCTACTTTTTTGTTTCCTCATGCACGGTCTTTTATATTTACCTACACAGAATTTCATCTGCTTTTTTACTCCATAGTTAGTCACTCTTGCATTCTTGCAATCAAACTTCAATTCTTCAGCCTGCTGTACTCTCTGCTACCCTGAATAATTTGGTATTGTCAACAAACGCCCACCTCACTGCTCATCCTCTTCCCTAAGCTGTCGATGCAAACAGCCTGTGCTTCAGCAAAGATCCCTAGGGAAATCTGTCACTGATCTCCATCCCTTGTAAGATGGGGCCATTTTACTCTTGTTCTCCATTTTTTATGTTTCAGCAATTCCTTTATATCTTGTAAGGACTGACAGTATTCACTGGGGTTGTTTTTTACCTTTTTTTTTTACTTTTTTCTTTTAATTTCTTTCTTTTTTTTTAAAAAACACATTTTTAAAAGCTTTTTATGACTGCCTTTTCAACAGTCTCTTCAGAAATCCAGCAGATAGTATCATCTGTATTATAACTCGCTTTTTTTGTCCTCACATATCTCCTGTTCATTTGTGAGGCAGGACTTGCCTTTATGTTTTGACTCTTTCTAAGGAGACCACATTTATCCAGGTGATGATTATTTTTCATCACTATTTCTACTGACTTGATTGCTGCCAAATAACAGGGTTACAGGACTTCAGTTCTGTATATTTTACCCAGAGCTTTTTTTTTTTTTCCCATCGTCATCTCATTTGTCATATTGTTACAGTGACTTTTAGTAATTCTTAAAATGCCATTTTTCAGGCTAGTTGCCCCCAAAGGCCAACCTGAAAAGTCCACATTTCCCCTACTGGCAATTAGAGAGGATGGCTTCTGGGACATGGACAAAAATAAATTTTCATCAATTTAAGGTAGTAGGAAGAAATGATTAGTTGCATACACTGACTGTCTCCAATCACTAAGTAGAGTCAGTCTTCTTCGTGAAAGCAGATAAAAAGGTTAAAATAAAATAGAGAAAAGAAAGAAAACCAGAGTAAGAAGAGTTTTCTTGGGAGCCTGTGCCACCATGCAGGATAGCTGGTGCTGAATCTCAAAAGCTTATCTTCCCATTAACTCTTTTTTATGTACACTTACAGAGAGTTAGTCATAGAAACATCTCACGTGCACTGATTTGTTGCTGAAGATTTTGTCTATGTACATAATTGCAAAATCCATCCAAATTTACAAGATATTGCAGATGGAGGCCTCAAAGTGATCTTCTGCTGGATGAGCGCACTTAAAAAATCTTGAAGGAGTCAAACTGACTTCACAAAATAGCAGAGATTTGGTTGGACAAAAGAAACCTCTTAGATGTTCGTATGACCCTGAAAACCTTACTAACTGACTGGATGACAGTCTGAATACAGCTAATGCAACACTCCTGCACACCTGGAAAAAGCTACCACATTTTCTGTGCAGACAAGCTGTAGTGCAGAGAGGCTCTGTGACTTACTCTAGGTCTAGGAACAAGGACTAGGAAATCAATCACCCAACTTCCAGCCTTGTAAACTAACAACTTGTGAATCTGTATCTTACGATACATGGAGGATAAATTAACTTTCAAGACACTTTAATAATTCAGTGTTTACTTGATATTAAAGCAACCAGAATCACTGAAATCACCTTGCTATCATTGTGTGTGTGTCTGTCTGTGCAAAAAAAAAACCCAAACCCCACAAAAAAACCCCAAACAAACAGAAAAAAAAAAACCAAACCCAAACTACCAGAATTACATTCTTATTCCATTCTACTAATGTGTCTTCCTACTATTAGGGTTTCAGTCTTAATTTCAGGTTAACAAACTATATACTAAGATTGGTTTTGTAGCCTTCTTCCCCTAACTTCAAGTAGATGAACAAGAAGCTGCAAAAATGTTAACTCTCACTAGATTTATCATATTAGCAGAGTTATACATCAAACATGAGCCAAGAAAAGGTGAGTGATTAATCCTCAGGGAGGTAGAGACTCATTATTTATTATTTAATTAAAAAAAAAAAGAAAAAGAAAAAAAGCAAACAAAAAAACCCAAACCCCCCAAAACTCAAAATCACACTGAAAGGTAAATACATATGCTCCTTTGGCTACTTTTTAGCACAATTTCTGAGATGTTGTTACAATGGAAACCTATGGAAAAGCATCCCTGAAAATAAAAGAGAGCTCTGAAATTTATTACAGAAAGGGATACACTTACTTGGAGTGGGTGTAGTGGATAATTAAGCCATACATCCCGCAGGTCCTGCAAACATTGAGAGATGCCTTTAATGCTCAAGGGAGTCATTTAACAAATTCCACAGTACTAAATAAAATGTCATTACTTGAAATACTGAACTATTTCAGATGCTGACTCTGCTTATTGCAAATTCAATAGTGCTGGCAAACTAATTTTTAAAATCGTGTATTTGCTGTTCAAACTGCCTGTAGTTTTCCCAATTAGCTTGTGTCAAAGAGGTGGAAAAATCCTTGAACCAAATAAAAAGTGGTTAAAGGAAGGAAAAGATTTGTTTAAGCCTCAGGACTAACTTTATTTGCAAGTACTCTTCAGTAGCAAGTTTGACTTCACCAAAGGCAAGGACTAAAAAAAGAAAAAAAAACAGAACACCTTATGCTCTTTTATTTTATATAGGCTTCCTTCACTACAGGCACTGAGTGGCAAATAAATACTGAGTTACAATGGGCTTCAAAATGCTTTTATTTCTAATAACCTATGTCATTTCAGACTCGGAGACATTCAAGAAGGAAAATATTGTTTAATTCATCCCCTCACCACTGCCGCATGTATTGTCCCAGCATTATATACTGGTTATTTTCCTTAGCCATTATATGGGATAAATTGCAACCAACAGCAATCTGATACACAGTATGCAAGACTGGATCAGATTTTAATTATGCAACTAGGTAACCACTGGATGAAATCTCCTGTGGTTTTTTTTCAGACATATGTTTAAAACTTATAGGGGTGGGACAATTTAACCAATGACACAAGAGCAGTTGCTCTGTATGTGCAGCATTTCCCCAGAGCAGGCTGTCTGGATCCACAGCACCCATCTCTGTTGCTAAAGCAGCACTTTGAATGGAAGTCTGCACATTTCACATGCCACCTGCCCTTCCCTACCTAAGCCAACTAACAAGTAGCACACCTGACAAAACACAATATTTTAATTTCCCCCCACCCCCCAAACCAGTCCTAAACACTCTATGCTACATTCAGCTTTCAGGAACTAAGTACGAAAGATGTACTTGTTCATTTGTGATTCTCAAGTGAAACAACAGACAAGAATGTGTGTCTTCAGTTATTTTTAAAATGGAAATCAAATCATATAAATACATAAATACCTTGTCATTGAAGAGTAAACGTCCGAATAATTGTTTTGCTTCTTCTAGGCTCCCTTCTAGATAAACGGCTCCTGGAAGAGGGGGCCAATACATCACAGGTCAATAATGCATTAGTACTTTAGAAAATTACTAAGCAGAGGAAAGTCAAACATCTCTGCTGCCTTCATCTTCAATATGTTTATTTTTTTTAAAGCATGCTTTCTGTAGTAATACCTAATTTTTTGAGGAATCCAAAGCATCTTAAACACCAACATAAATCAATGGTCATAAAATGCACAGAAAAACTTAAAATAGTTAAATCAGTGATCAAAAATGATACATCCCAAGAGCAAAGTTTAAGCAAATTAGGCTTGAAGCAATCTATTTCTAAAAGTAGCTTCCAGTAATCAGCCAACTATATCGTATATGTAGATAGTGAAAGCCACAGAATACTTGTGCTAACACATTGTATTTTTTGTATGTACCATATACACTCTGTTTCTGCACAGGCACTTTAAAAATTCAGTATCAACATTTTGTCCTTTGATATCCTTTACAGAGGGGCTTCTGAAAACCTCAAACTAATCCTTCTAAGCACATCTGTATAAAAGCAAAGGGAATACACAGCTACATGGAGAACACAGAGAAAGGTTTGCCTTCTTGTGTCTTTCCTCACCTCTTTCCTTTTAATTCCTCACCAGGGCAGCTACTTACTTTGGACTCTCAGGAGAACAGTTTGGGAGTTTGTAAGATTGTCTCACCAGAGACACGTTATGAGAGGACAACATTTCAAAAAGCTCCAGACTTCTACAAACGTTCTCAAGTAGGAGCTCCAGACCCCACGTATACTTTTATGGTCCCTTAAAAAGCTTCCAGATTTTTAGCTATGGCCATGACAAAATCTTATTGCTCAATTAACTTTGTGAACAACTATGTATGGGAGGTTAAACAGCAAGCCTGTTCTCTTAGCAAATGTCAATACTTGCCAAATAGTCCTCATGATTACATCCTAGACAAGCTGAAGTATATGAACAAAGGCACTGATAAATATCTAGTGTTCCTTTTCTGATTGTTTTTTAAAGACTAAAGCACTCGTGGAAAGCAAAATAGAGTTAAAAAAGAAAATGCTTATTTCTTGATAAAATGAAAAGCAATTTGGCCCAAGGCAGAATGCACAGAACACCTGACATCTAAGCCAACTATGGTCTATTTTTCAAATTAGGACAAAATGCTTTAGGAGCTTGTGTAGTATGTGAAGACCTGCATCAAGGCTAAGCCATTCCCATACATAATATAATGCACAGTGCATTTAGATAAATATGAAGCCAACTCAGTGAGATTTAGCTTCCTTTATATATTCAAAACAACTAAAGTTTTATAAAAATATGAATTTTAAATGGAGCTTGTTGTGGATATAATGGATCAGATTTCTGCCTTACTGCTTGCTTATTTGGTAACTGTAGTCAGGCAGTCCTCACTTCTTCTCCAACATAAATGTATCTACTAGTGCAGCCAGTCACTAATCAGTGTCTTAGTGCCCAACAGTAAATTTAACACAACTCTCCTTCATCCTCAGCTAGAGGATTTTGGTGGCTTTATTACACGAGCCGTGGCACACTGCCATGATTTTCATTTGTAAGGAAAATGCAAAGACAAAAAAATACTTACTTGGCCAATGTCACAATTAATTCACAGAAGAAGCATAGGGTACAGGGGGAACACGGTGGTGGCTTAGTTGGGAGTGCCTGCTGCATTCAGAAAGCAAGCTGCAGAGTTTAAAATTCAGGCTGAAGAGCAACTCCACATCTTGCAGGTCTGCACAGGTACTATTGGAAGCAGTGAACCTGCACTTTCCCACCAGGCCATGGTGACCAACCACGTCCCCCAGATGACTGCAGGTGGCAGGCCAAAGCGGTGCCTGAGAGGTGGAGTTCTGTGGTGAGGGACAGAAGTGCTGCACCACAACAGTATGAAATGGGTACCTCTTCAGTGCATGGAAGGTGGGATAGGGTAGGTGAAATTTTCATTGTAATACTCTGCACTCAAGTTATACACGCAGCATATGCTCAGGAGATGGCAAGAGATGAAGATTTAAGAAGCTTTACCTAACCTTACTAACACTTCTAAACAGAGACCCATGACTCCTCCATCACAGTCAACGTGGCTTGTAGACATACTAAAACACAGCAGTCTGCACACAGAAGTACACAGGCTTTACCTATTAGGGCTTCAAAGCAGTTGGCCATGGCATGGCGGAGATCTGATTCCCTGCAAAGGTCTGGACCGTGAGCATAAAGCATAAATCGATCTAGTTCCAGCTTCTGCAAAACAGGTAGAAAGAGTTAAAAACATGGCTTTACAAGTACAAGAGTGCCAGTTCTAGTAACTAAAGTTCAATTACACTATTATTATGCAGCAACTGGGTTTGAGGGAACTTTAAAGCTTTTCTCCGTACATTTGGTTTAGACATAGGCTAAAATTAGAAGACTTCATATTCCTTTGTCAGAGACAAGCAACTATAATGTGATAGCATGGGAAATTTAGGAATTATCAAACCAAACTGTCAAGGGAAGCCAGATCAAAACATGTTACTCGTGAGATTTAGGAATGAGTTCAAGAGGAGAGCTGAGGCTGTGACAGAAAAACAGCCTGTCACGGGCTGGATGGTGCCATGTGCTGTTTTTTACTGGTAGTCAACCCTCATGTGATTTGCCCAAGGGGACATTCAAAGCGAGGAGAGTTAACACTGAGGAAAAAGATTTTGCCTACAAGAAGCAGAACAGTGAGGAACAGGAACTCTGTTAGATGTAATCTGGCTTCTTCCTCTAAGAGTGTCGACATGTGTCAGTAATAAAAGCCTCCGGGCACTGTGAGCAGAAAAGACTGATACTTTAATCCACAGTGCCACCTACCCTGCTTTCTCCTTTCAAAAAAGCATCATTAACATTCAGCTGTTGCCTAAACCATAGTTCTGCTTGCCAGTCAATCTCAGGTAGTGAGGCAGGTATTTTATATAATATACGATAATTCTGCTGTAGAAATGCAGGCAAGAGCTATTTCTCTTTACAATATTCATCTTTTTGACACAAAACCATTAATTAGATTTTTTAAAGAAGAGATTTGTGCTTCTTGCAAAGTTTGTATGTGAATAGGTTCTTCCCAACTGTATGTAAGTTTCTACTGACTAATTTCTCATTAACTTTCAAGTTCATCCTTCTGGATTATATTTAAGAGGTGAAAGTGGAGACTAACTTGTTTGTGGTGTGTAATTTAGAAACATTTCAATGAGAAAAAAGGAGTCTTCCATTTTCAATGAATGAGAGCTTATTTACTGTTCCAGAACACAGAATTTTATCGCTTGATCCTCAATTAAAACAGCATTCCACATTCATAAGAGAAGTTGAGGAGCTGAGAATTATATTGAGTAAGTCAACTGAATGCAGAATGAGACTGCAGGAGCTAATTAAAGGGGATGAAACCAGGAACATCATATATACAATGCTGAGAAATCAGGAATGCACAGAGATGTAATATTTACAGTTGTATCTAATATAAAGAAATACTGTTTAAAAAAAATGTTGCAATAAAAAATTTCAAAAATTGACCATGTACAATAGAAAAAGCTGTGAACAGACTTTAAGAATATAGAAGCCTTCCAAATGTAGGTTTTAAAACAGTAACGTGAATTCAAATGTCAGGCAGTTCAACACCATATTTGTAAACAAACCCCTGATTTGAAACATTTCAATGAATTCATGCTTTTCTGAATGATTACAGAAAGCTTTGGAGGAAAATGCTTGTGCTCACTGACTATCCTATGCTTCTCCTGAGAACTGACCGAAAAGCTGACCTGTTAGAAATCATGCAGTTTTTGCCCAAATCTCAAGATTGGAAATGCTTGTTGAAATTACTGCATGAATATGAACAAAGAAGATTAAAGGAGCACTTGAAAAACTATCAGCAGTACACAGTGGACACGTGTGTGCACAGATTAACACATTAGATCAGTAAGTCACAGACTGCTTTTTAAAAAAACATGCTAACAAAACCAAGTATGAACAAGAGAATATCAAATTATCTACAAATAGAGACTTAATCAACTTTCTATATCAGATTCCCAGCCGCCAATATCGTGCAGAAACGTAACAAGCTCTGTCATTCACAGAATTAAGTGAAATAAAATAAAATAAAATAAAATTCAGAGGCATCTTATTTTTTCCCCAGGAGAAAATGCTACTTTTCACCAAAATTCTTCTTAATGTAACTCTCTTTCACAGTTCACAGTGGATCTGAAAATGACTGTGTACACTGGGGAGCAGAAAAAATGATTTCTTCCCCCCACTTTCTCTACCATCTGCTACCATGTTCTCCCTGTGTATTCTATCAGGAAGTCCTTTTATAAACAATGTTTGTTTCTTTTTCTTCACTAAATTTCTACTATCAGCTTCATTACCTGTGCACTTTAAAGGTAAATACAGACATCTTCAACATAAGCATCTAAAAACTCACCCTTCTGCCTGCACAAATTACTCCCCCTCAAAACAAGCCTGGGAGGAAACACTAAGTTCTACTTCATCTTTAAAAATCTACTTTCAAACTGAAGAGAGTTTGCATATCCCAAATCTTGTACACAAAACACAGTAAAGACACAGATGTTCAAAGCAAGAGGATCCTTCAAGAAACAATCCATGCACTAATAGTATCCTACCTAAGGGTGTCAAATACAGAGACACACACAACTGTACCTTAGCCAGCATGGCCAGGTGTTGGTTCTGTACGATGGCAGTGCGGTACGTAGCTAATCCTCCTTCCTCCAGAGTGGGAAACAGGTAGTACAAGTGGACACTGGCAAAACAAAAACCAAGTGCTGTCAGCATTTGGTTACAGCTGAACCACGTGTGCCCCTAGGGAACTGTGCCTTTCCCTCAGATCCTAGCCAGTAACACAGGTCCCTTCCCAAAATGGCAACTCAGCCTGAAGTAAGGTGGTGGAATGGACATTAAAACAACACTCAATAACATTTGACCATACAGCATTGGCAGCAAGGGAGGAAGAACACTGTTTCTCTACTGGGCAGCACATAATCTCTTGCAATAACATGCAGTTCCCTCATCTGATGGTTTCTATCTATCAGCAGCAGTGGGTTCAGCAAGGTTGACATCTAGAGGATGCTGAAGAAAAAAGCATGAGGGAACTGTCAGCCTTAAGAAACTCCGTGCCACGGGTACGCAGTGCTTTAGGGTGATACTACTGATTCAGGCTGGACCAACACTCAGGGTATTTGTTTTACAAGTTTCTTAGAGTACTTTAACAGATGGAGCCAAAGAAGAATATGCAACAACCTGTACTTATCAAATGTGTGAAGTCATTAATATCACAAGTGTAAAAATCATAGGCTTTCAACTGCCTTTAAGAGCATTTGTCACCATACAAGTAAGACACTTCATAAAACAGAAACAAAATAAAAAGTAATTCAGTGATCCGAGTAGTGGATAAATAATTCTGAATACTTTCATATACGTCTCTCTAACCCATGTCAGAAACAGGTTAACACAGAGAAGGTTTCCAACATGCCACAAACAAGGCAGTGGATGGCACTAATTATTAAAATATTTTCTTAATCCAGTACACAGGGAGAAAAGTGAAGATGGATGAAAGATTTAAGGACAAAAACTGCTATAAAACGTAGAGGTAACCTAACCAAGCATCACAAAATTCACAAAGGGAGAGACCTGAAGTCGAGAAACTTGAGAAAAAAAAAAAAAAAATCAGACTTAAATAGGTGCTTGCATGCTCTCTGAAACGGAAACGTAGCTCGTTTTTTTTCCCCAAATTGAGACAAAAGTTAGCCTAGAAAGTAAACTGATGGTTGATGAACAATGACAATGAAAAATGCAAGACATTTTAATCAGCAAGTCTTTCATCTTATCAACCTGTAGTGTTGTATGAAAGAAAAGGTCGTGGGTTTTAAGGGCAGTGGAGACCTTTACAGACTAACAGCTTTTAATACTGAGTAGCTAATGGCTAGCAGAGGCTAGTAGAGAATGGAGCTATAAGGACAGTTTTGTTATTCATATAACAAACTTGCTTAAAGAGAAGTTTTACAGTAAACAACACTAACCCTTATTATAAACAGTAGAACAAAGCAGCTGAAAATGGATTATAATCTTAGTTTTGTGCAAACTGCCTGCCTTTGGAGATGCCAGTGGAGGTAACTGATAATATCCCTGTGTTGTTCACTGATTTCAGAGTACTCAAACGAGGCCAAAATTGATGCAATTTTTGACGAAACGTGTTTTCTGTTATTGCTTCTAAATAAATTACATTTGTGCTCAACTATTTTATTTACCTACAGACATTATGGAATCTATAGCCCTAATAACTGGAAATAAAAGAACAGCACCACATCCAATATTACCAATAAATGCTTTTTACTTGCAACTAGAGAAAAGAACTCATGGAAACAAAATAGCATGCTAAAGAAAAATAGTTTTTCCTTTAAAAAAAGAAAAAAGGTACAAAGTTCAACTTATCTGTAGCCGAATCATCTCTAACCCTAATCAACTTAAAATTGCACTCCATGAAACAGAAACTCTAGCTTTTCATTTCGTAATCTTTCTTGTTGTGCCATGAGTGCTGAAGGAATTTTCAAGAGAGCTGAGTGCAGATGTGCAGCTCTAAATAGCAGTCAGGTCTGCAAAAACACACAGTCATAAAGTAGACACAGTAAAGCTTAACAAGCCTAACCGTATGACAATAACATACAAAGATGAGGACTGTTGAAGAATTGCCCATTTACCTTGTTAGGAACTCCACCACAGCATCTCCCAGAAATTCTAAACGCTCATTGTGGTTAATCCTGAAAAAGGCATTTTAAGGTTTACGATCAGCAAAGCAGCACCTGCTGGTTATTGACACAACACAATTAAAATAGGAAAAAATCAGTTGGTTGCTAATCAACCATGATAGCCTTTCTTGCAGCCTCCCCCACACTCTGGGTTACAATCCTTCCCAAAACAGAGTAACGACTACATGAATCTTGAAATACGGGACTGACATCACCTTCCTTGACATTTTAATATGGTACATTCTGAGCTATTGTCAGTGCTTTACAAATGGAGAAAGGAAACAGCATGGATGACTGGCACTGAGGTTGGGTTTCTTTGTCCATCACAGGATGATTGAAACGGTCTGTCTTAGTCTTGTGCACACAGCTAGGGAAGCGTACGTAATTAACATCAACGCTTGCAGGGTGTGATGACTCTGCAACAGATTCATTGGCGTGGCAGAGCTACATGAGAGTAAGTACTTTCATTTTTCCTAGCATCTTTAAATGCTCTGTTTTCTCTAACTTCCTTTGAGCTCAAAAGAAAATATGGCCATACAAGAAGATGCATTCAGAGATGCCATTAAGATAGCAGAGTCTTGGATTTCCTGTGTTTTCTTCTATCACTGCTCCCGATTTTCCTTTGTTTCGTATAAAGTTTCATTTCCTCCAATATTTCTGCCTGCTTACATAACAAAGGACTAACAGCACACAACAGATGAAAAAAAACCTCGAGTTTGTCTTTGAATATACACAAATTTCTGGAAAACACATCAAAGCATATAAGTAGCACAATTTTGACTTCACACGACTGTAATAGAATCAAGGCCATCGCTACAGGATTTTTTTACTCTGGAAGATATTTCTCAAGTGTTTTGACATCTTTTCTTGCACTTTGCACTCCCACAACAATTATATAGTTAGTCTAATGCCTGAAGTAGCAGACCTTTGTTATGGGCTGAAAGAATTCAAGTACCACTGTTGTGTAAAATAATAAAGTGTGAGCAAAACTACAACTCCTCTATGCAGCAACATAGTGGAAAACACAGATCTCTCAGAAGTGGGACTTTGTGTATTATTTTGGGAGAATTAATGCAAATTAGCCTTATCTCGCATAATCTTAATAAGGCTGAAATAAGCTTGAGGCTGACTCTCAAGGAAAGGGGCATGGTCTAGCTGAAACAGCATTTGGGGCACACTGCAATAGCAATTTCTTCAGCATTCAACTTCTCCCATTTCTGAGCTTCCCTCAAAAGGAAAGGACTCATGCAAGGCCCAGTTCTACACTAGTTAACTAGAATACACTCTGCCCTCTAGTTCACACGTTCAGGAGACATCACATGCAACTGTTTCTTGCATTAGTCCTCTAAGCTGTGTTTATTCACTTCGGCTAAACACGGTGCCTGTGGCTCTAAACCACTTCTTAAACATTATTTATTTGCACAGAATTCTTAGTGGTCATTTAAGTATTGTCACATTACAACATCAATGGGTTTTGCATACCCATTTAAATTGGACCAGTAAATTAGCAAAGCCCACGTTCAGTATCACACTCATGTTAACAAGGTGCCATGACAGGTACTACTGTGAGGAAACGTGATGGAGAATCCAATTTATACCAATGATAAACAACTAATCTTATTTTTATTCTGCAGAAAGCAAAAAGGTAGCCTTTTAGTCCTCCTCATTTCAAAGATAAACAAAATTTACAGAATTACCTGTTAAAACCTTTCTCAGGAGTTTTCTGCAGACATGAGCAAACATTTACTATGTCACTGCTAATGGAGGTTCAGCACGTCTTCGTAATATAAAAGTCAATTCAAAATAACTTTTCATTTCAGCTATTTGCCTAAGATGTTGCTGACAGTAGGTTGCTTGTTTCTATTAAACATCTCCCTCTGCAACAGCTTCCCTAGTTGCAAGCAATTATTTTCATTACCTGGAAGGAGCTGGATCATCCTGTCCCAAGCGTGACATAATATTTATCAGAGTGTTTATCCCTAGAAATATAAACAATGCACTATTAAATAACAAACACTAATTCAATTTGAGTAGGCTTAGAAAATAATTACTCAAAATGTTACTTTGTAATTGCTGTACACAGGATCATCCTGTTACTTACAGGGTTTACTTCTAACAAGTATAATCCTTACAGATGCTCTCTGCCTAACTGACCACAGTCCCATTACAGTACTACTGGATTTCTGCATTCAGAGAGCCAAGTAAAAATACCACCTTTGCATGAAAAAAACATTCCAAACATTAAATAAACAATTTACTTCATTACAGCTTCTAAAAGGTAAGGAATATTCTGCAGCAGGCAGTCCACGTATTTTCACATTAATAAGACATTTTTATAAAATATCCTTCAGTTAGCTCACCATGTTGAGTAGCAAATTAAAACAAACAATAGTTGCCAAGATTCAAAGAAAATACATCCCCCCATTTATTATCCTTGATTTTTCTCAGCTTTTTACTTGTTGATTAATTTGCAAAATCCAGTCTTAGAAGGATCTCACTGGCCTCTGCGCACAGCCATGGAAATCCTCCACTGAAGGGATCTCTCAGAAGAACAACGCCCAATGAAATAATAACGGACAAAAGGTTTTCTTACTGATTAAGTGTAAGGTTAGAGAAAAATGGTAGTGGTGTAACAGCTTACCTTTTTTTCTCATGTGCATATGGTGAACTTTTCTATCTCCATACTTTGGCTGTCGAATCCCACAGTTGGATAAGGAATTTCTGGCATGATCTGGATTCATTCCAAAGTTTAAGTGATGGCTTGGGTGAGTCATTGCAAGCTATAATGTAGCACATAGGGAAAAAAAAGAGTCTTTGATGTATTTTTGCAAATGTAAGGGAAAAAAAATAATCTTAGACTGGTAGCTAAAAATTGTTATTTTTTTAGTTTGAAAAAAGACTACAAAGTGATGTCGTCAATAAGTAGCCTCGTTCCAGCAATTTAAACGTAGGATGCACCATTTCAGGTGTCAGAAAGAAGCAACATATATGCCCAATCATCAGTTTAATTAACTAACTTTCAACAGTGCTTTTTTTTTTTTTACAGAAAAATTAGTTTAGGAGAGAAAAAGCATGAACTGTCAATTTGCCTTAGAAGTTTTGCTTACCAGCTTTGCTAACCTGATTTCTATATATTTGCTTATTTAAACATATATTCACTCTAACACTGTAGCATAAATATTCGTATTTAAAATATCAACAACCAAAAGCTTCTCAACCCTTCACACATTTGACTTAGGTTATTTAAATATCTATAAAACTTTCCTACTTAAAAAAAACCCAATAAACAGCAAAAAACAAACAATATGTTATGTCTGGCATGGTTATTCACAGAACTCTCATGGCTGTACAGGGCCACTCTTCAATGAGGTGTGAACAGCAATTGCAGGGTTGGTCTTCTGGTTTACATTTGTACCATCTAGTTTTATCAAAAGCTTACTCTGCTGCTGACACCACCACTATAAAAATGGCAGCAGTAAATGGAACCATACCTAGCTTTTATGACTCCACCCTGCAAACTCACACATTTTCTCCTTCTGTACACACACACACACACACCCCCCCCTGAAAATACTATGCATGTGGAAACCTATGTGTACACCCACTTTGTATACAGAACAAGAGATACAGTGGCAAATTCAAGTTGCAGAAAGTTACTGCTGAACGACTTGCAGGACTGGTGCTGCAGGTTGTAAGCAAAGACATTCCAGCAGTTTATTCAAACATTGTCTGGGCCTTTCCAAACACAAGACTTAGAGAAGTTTATTTTAAATAATTTAGAGAGTAAAATTGTATTTAATCAACAATCAGAACTTTCTCAGAGTCCCTTTTAATTCCTCGTTAATATTAATAAGTTTGTCATAATTGCACAGTCTCAATTTCTGCTCCATCTGGACTGGATGACACATTACAACTTCTCTGAATAGTTAAATTAGCATAATTTTTCTTGCCCAGACTGTACTTTAAAAAGAATACATCATGCTGAAACAGGTTAAAATCAATGCAAAATTATACATCTAATATTGCCTATGCTTAAATAGGTGACTGGTGCTATATACATTTTTAAAGAGTTCTTTCTCTTCTGCAACAAGTTTGTAGGTTTTAAATAAATTTGCATAGGGTTCAAGCGTTACGAAATACTTTTGTTCTAACTAAACATTCATTTGACTAATACTGACACTTGAATTTATGCTTTCTCTTCTTTTTGATTGCAATTTGCTTTTTGGTTTGTGTGTTTGGCCTCAACACTTTGAAGATTTCCATCTCTGCAATTTTATCTTTCATATTAAAAATAAGGTAACCTGCTAACAATCAAACCCTACAAGATCCTTAGTGTTTAATGTAATTTTCAGTAGGACAAGCCCTAGAAACCACATTCTAGAAAAGAGAGAGGCTATGAGAAAAGACTTTGCCGTAAGCCTCTCCTTAAAGTTGTTTGGTAGCAAAGTCTCCATACACATAAAGAAACTGCATATTTTGAATTTAGAGAAAATTCAGCTTTCTCAGCCCCAGGCAGCAGAAAGAGATGATGTTTATTTTGGGGTAAATCATGAACAGAAATCTCCATTGCCCTCCAGGAACTTCAGAAAAAATGCAAGGGGAAAGGCACCACCACACCAAGAGTCAAGCCTTCCGGAGTTGATCAATTCCAAATATGCACTTACATAAAAGACTATTTATACAACATGGATGCATTTAAAACAAATAATAAATTCTTCTCTCCAGTTCTTGGCCTTGTTTATAAATGCAAAAATGTCATCGTGTAGTTACAGAAATCAAGAGCTGAACAGGTTTGCTCATTCCTTTTCACCAGATAAAAAATGCAAAACAGGAAGGCAACACTTAAGTTATTACTTTTTGGAACAAGAGACTATAAAAGGAAGCAGCAAGGCATGGACGCTCATCTGCAGAATAACATCATATTCTTCACAAATACCTAAAAAAAGAACTTAAACAGAAATAATGAGTAATTTACCTGACAGTCTTTTTTATCAGGCATATATTTGTCTTTCTACACACTATAGGCAAATCCAGGCCTACCACTGGATCAAGGTAGGTGTATGCCCACATGCACAATATCTGTCTTTATTTAGACGTCTCCTGCGATAGCTGAAACTTCTGAAAGATCTGCAGCTCAAGTAACCAAGTACATCTAAAGCTGTGGCACTGCAATGCACTTCTCAAGTTTGTACAGTATGCAGGATGATGGACAAACTCAATAACAGTAGGAAGACGAAACAGCAAGTACTGTATTTTTTCCATATCTTACCTGCAGCAAGCACCTATCTCGAAAGGTGTAGCCTATCAGTTTGTCCAAATGCATCAGACACTGATGGTAGCGGACATGGTGGGTGAGGACAGGAAGCATCATTGCATGCTAAAAAACAATTGCAATAAGGGAAAGCGTTCACATTCAGTGTACGGTGTGCTCAGCTGAAAAAGCTGTAACTACAAACACATTTCCTTTGAGAAAAGAAAAATCCTGGTTTACTTAATTAAATCAGATTTGTCCATCTGCATAATCACAGTGGGGACAGCCCCATCCAGATTAAATAAAAACATATAACCAGTCTTCTACTTACGTATTGTGAATGAAGTAAAAAATGCCTGGTCACCAGTAACATCAAATTTCAATAAGCTGTGACTGTATGTGGTGCTGTATGTTTGCACCTTCTCATTTATCACCCTGCAGTTTTAGGCTACTACCAAAGATGAAGAAAGACCACTTCCCATCTGCCTCAAAATCTTATGGAAGAGGCACTTTCACAGAATGGTTTGGATTGGAAGGAACCTTAAAGATCATCTAGTTCCAACCCCCCTGCCATGGGCAGGGACACCTTCCACTACATAATTACTCAAAGGCTCAGACAACCTGGCCTTGAACACTTCCAGGGAGGGAGGATCCACAACTTCTTGTGCAATCTGTTCTAGTGTCTCATCATGCCCACAGTAAATAATTTCTTCCTAATATCTGAATAAAATGTATCCTATTTCATTTTAAAACTGTTATCTCTTGTCCTATCACTAAGCTCCCTGATAAAGAGTCCCTCCCTATTTTTCTGTAGGCCCTCTTTAGGTACTGTAAGGCTGCTATAAGGTCTCTGCAGACCCTTCTCTTCTCCAGGATGAACAACCCCAACTCTCTCAGGCCTTCTTCATAGGAGAGGTGTTCCAGCCCTCTGATTATCTTCATGGCCCTCCTCTGGACCCAGTCTAAGTCTTTCTTATACTGGCAGCCACAGAGCTGAACACAGTACTTCAGGTGGGGTCTCACAAGAGCAGAGTAGATGGGGAGAATCACCTCCCTCGAACTGCTGGACAGACTTCTTTTGATGCAGCCCAGGGTTCTACTGGTTTTCTGGTCTGTGAGCACAAACTGCTGGCTCATATTCAGTTTTTCATCCACCAACACCTCCAAGTCCTTCTCTGCAGGGATGTATCACTCAGCCTGTATTTACCCTTGGGACTGTCCCAACCTAGGGCAGGACCTTGCACCTGGCCTTACTGAACTTCATGAGGTTGGCATGGGCCCAATCCTCAAGCCTGTCAGGGTCCCTCTGGATGGCATTCCTTTCCTTCAGCATGCTGACTACACCATGCAGCTTGGTGTTGTTGGCCAACTTACTGAGGGTGCCTTCAATCCCGCTGTCCATGTCACCGACAAAGATGTTAAACAGCACACCACTTGAAACTTAAACCACCTCAACCAGCTCTCACCAAATAGCAGTAGCTACTTGATTTTCAAGTTCAGTTATTGGTGTCTTGCTTCATTTCCTTCTGAGGAAGAATAAAAGGTTTTCTGAAAGACTGTAGTCTGCCATTTCCCAGCTTAATGTGCTAAAAATATCAGAAAGGTTGCTGTTTGATCATATAGGAAACAATGTTTTTCTGTTGGGGAACGTTTCAGTAAAAATATAGCCAACTTTACATTGCAACAACTAAAGTCTCTGTCTTTCAGTGTTTTAAATCAGGAATTCTACACTAATACTGAAGTTGGATGGATCTGAGTTGAAAAACACAAGCTGTACAGTTTATGAGTATAGTAGTACAGCAAGTATATTATCAACATTAAAAATCTTGCATAAGAGTGAAAAGCAAGAGCTACAGAAGAAATGTCAGTATCGAAAGAATTTTACGCATGTGACCATTTTTATGACACTGATGTGAAATTTCAGTTCTTCTAATCATTCCTATTAGTGACATAACATGAATATATTCAAAAGAATGATGCGGTTTAAGGGAATCAAAATCTGATGGCTATCTATTAATTTCAGGAAGAGGAATGCATATGATTATAGAAGATGAGTGTACAGTGTGGAGAGATGCAAGAAAACAAGCATACAAAGCAGATGATGTATAATTTACAGAATGAATGATGTTATGGATTTCTGCATGTCATTAAAGAAAGAACAGCAGAAAATAAAAACTGAATCTTAAAAGAGGGATAAGAAAGAACAATGTCAATACTTCCTGCTTAAGTAAAAGACTGTGAAATTCTTGAGGACTGAACACATAGTTGGAAGGTAATCATAAAATTGTTTAGGTTGGAAAAGACCTTTGAGATCATTGAGTCCAACCATTAACCCAGCACT
This sequence comes from Actenoides lindsayi, assembly GCA_025331215.1. Taxonomy (NCBI): domain Eukaryota; kingdom Metazoa; phylum Chordata; class Aves; order Coraciiformes; family Alcedinidae; genus Actenoides; species Actenoides lindsayi. The sequence goes on along the minus strand of WTSP01013729.1, from coordinate 41,901 downwards.
GCCAGGACCACTGCTAAACCGTGTCCCTAAGCACATCAGTACATCTTTTAAATACCTCCAGGGATGGTGATTCCATCGCTTCCCTGGGCAGCCTGTTCCAGTGCTTGACAACCTTTTGGGGACTAAATTTTTCCTAAGGTCCAACCTAAACCTCCTCTGGTGCAACTTGAGGCCGTTGCCTCTTGTCCTATCACTTGCTATGTGGGAGAAGAGACCAACCCCCACATCTCTACAATCTCCTTTCAGGTAGTTGTAGGGAGGGATAAGGTCTCCCCTCAGCCTCCTTTTCTCCTGGTTAACAATCCCAGTTCCCTCAGCTGCTCCTCACATGACTTGTGCTCTAGACCCTTCACCAGCTTCATTGTTCCTCTCTGGAAAAACTCTAGCTCCTCAATGTCCTTCTTATAGCAAAGGATCCAAAACTAAACACAGTATTTGAGATGCAGCCTCACCAGTGCTGAGTACGGGGGGGGAAGATCACTTCCCTAGTCCTGCTGGCCACACTACTGGTAATACAAGCCAGGATGCTATTGGTCTTCTTGGCCATCTGGGCACACTGTCTGGCTCATGTTCAGACAGCTGGTCAACTAACATCCCCAGGTCCTTTTCCACTGGATGGAACTAGTTAATAATAAGAAAAAGAATCTATGTATCTCTGAATGGCATAAAAATGCAAAACCACTCCAAGGAAACTAAGTGTAAGTGAAATCTTATTTTGTTACCATGTCGGAGTTTCCTTAGGGTAATTTACAAGCTGGGGGAACACCCCTCTTACCTCCATATAAACTACACAGGTGTGCTTTCCACACCTTCCTTCACAGAAGGAATTAATTAAAAAAAACCCCCAAAACAGCAAACCAACAACAACAAAAAAAACCCAAACAAAACAACAACAAAAAACCTCAACCAAAAATTTGTTTCATGGGACAATTCTGCTTCCTTTCCTGTGTGTTCCACTACACTAGGCAGAAAGAGTCCCTCAAGCAAGTTTTAGTATTATTTATATCAATACATGTGGCCTGGAGTTTGAGAACTGAAATATAAAGTTTTAGATTTTTATCAGCTGTGGTGCAGTGAACAGAGAATTGCCATCTCCCCGGAAGCTGAAAGCCTTCACATTGACTTTTGCAGCTATATTGATAAAGTGTTGCTTCCATGCAACTACATACTTGATTGATTCAATTAATGTGCATCGTGTTGGACTATAGCTATTGGACGTTTCTGATGGTTTATGTATTTATCTCCTTATAAGAAAATGTGTACTTGAAAAATTTCATTAGGCTAAAGAATAACTAGTGATTAAACCCCAAAAGTCTCTTGAAGCCATATGGCCACAAAAGTTAGACTGTAACCTTCATTCTGGTTACAAACATACAAGTAACTTCATTGTTTGTTGTGTGAGTCTTTGTATATATACATGATTTTAACTATGTTGCATGTTCTTTTCTTGCTGCAGCTGGCATGGCAAGGCAGAGACTCTCTCAGGTGCCCCCAGCTAGTACCAGCATCCCCCAGGCCAGCAGATGCTCCTGACCTGAAGTTATTCAAGAAGAACTACATGAGCTGAAATATTTTGAAATGCATAATTTTTCACCCTGAATGTTTAACACAGCTGTTGAGGGCCACCAGCAGCAATACAGGTACCATGTATGTGTGTGCGTGTGTGTGTGCGCGCGTGGGAGGGGGAGAAGTGTGGTATCTTCTCAGCACAGTCTCATCCTGACAGGCTTCACAGTAAGTGCTGCCAAGCTTAATGGGCAAGTAGTGCACTTCACGTACTGGACAGCTCCACACAAGCCCGGCAGAACACAGCCATTTTACATTTTTGGAACATTCCACTCACCCTTTTTCCTCACCCTCTAAGCAGTTAATTTCTGAGACTGCAAACGCCAGTGTCATTACTGCTATGTGGAACTTTGAGCAACTATAAAGCTATCAGAGTGACTTAAAAGAGTTTCAATTTTCTAAACTGCAATGCTTTTTAAAGGATTAATTTTAAATCACTGCACTTTAGCTCTGCCCAGAGAGTTGATTTATGCACATTTAGCTTTAGACTACTTTAATCTGGGAAAAAGCATGCAGCAACAGCAGCAATCTTTCATTTTACAGACATACAGTTTACCTACTCTTGGCCTATCAAAGAAATCAAATCAAAGGACCGTCATATCAGAAATGATTCATTTATATGTTATGGCTACAGATGGGCACAAAAACATGAAATAGTTTTACTCTCATTGTTCTTTGGTGTTTTGCTGTCCCTCAACATCAAAACAAAACAGGAATATCCAAGAAGACAAAGACAGTAAGAGAGGAATCACAGAAGGTATTATGAACAACACAGAACTGTTTCAAAGCTCCTAAACTTTTTTTTTTTTTACAAAGCTCCAAACATTTGTGTGTGCAGAGGGGTTGGACAAGACACAAGAACAGTTCCCTAAATCAACAGATCTTACTGAAGCAGAAGTATTAATTTCCATTCGGTTCTTTGACCTAGAATCACAGCAAATCCTCGCAAGAGGTAAAGAGCAGCTACCAAGAAGGAAAGTACATTAGATATGTCTTATGTTTAGTCACCTGGCAGACATCAGAGCGTATCCCTGTTTTCCAGAATCCCTGGCTACTCAACTCGACAGTCACTTCACGTCTCATTGTATTCTTCTGACGTATTTTCTGCAGTGCTTCCTAGACAGGAAGAGAACAGAGCTCCTGTGAAGAACTTTCTACAACAAAGCAGTATCAATGCACATGTGAGTGCCTTCACAATACCCATTTAAGGTTCACTTTTGGTGAGCAGTTTATAAGACTAGTCCAAATCTTCTAACTTCCAGCCACAGTCTGTGGTGGATGTGCTGAAGTACAAGACAGACAGAGGATTTTGGTAGACCAATAAGAGAACAGAGCTGACTACATTTTTTACTGTAAATGACAGAACAAACCACTCCAACTCATAAATCCAAGATGATACATAAGTAAGCAAGTTAACATCATTATAATGAACACACCTTCTTTACCCTGCCGTGCAAAACAACATCTTCGTTCAAGTCCCTCACCAGGAGTACTCCTCGTTTGAAGCATTCAGGAGTAAAACAGACTAAGGGAAAGAAAGGCTCTGTTTTGTGATCTCAGCTTCTTCATAATAGTTCCTGTTCAAAATTGTCGGTACTCCCAGTCTGGGAAAGGGATCTGCATTCACTAGTCCTGGAGCCTCTTATGATGAAATCTACCAATGTTATTTCAATTAAAAATAATAATAAAAAAAAATCTGGTTTGTCTTCACCACTGGATGTTTTGTTTGTGTAAACAGATTATTAGTCTCTAGAAACTATGAAAGAGGCAGAATCATTGAAAAATTCTGACAGAACCATTAAAATATTTTCTGTAAAAATGGAATGAAAGAAAACCAGCCAAAATAAATCATCCTTGGATCAGGATCTCCAGTTTCAGTACTACAAAGCCCTTGGGGTATGCAAGCTCCCCCCACAGCACGGTAAAGACTCTCCCAGTGCTCTTCCTTCTTCAGAATACAAAAAAGCTGCAACCCCTCCTCCCTCCTCTTCTGCTTTTCACTACAGGGCACTTTCTCAAAGCTGTCTCTTCCCAGCTTCCAGACTGAAGCCTGTGAGCATCTCCAGGCAGGAACAGGCTCTGTCTTCTGTTCTGCAGAGACTCACAGAGTGGTTCCAAGAGGTGCATCTGTACAGACACCGATTCATCAGACCTCAGACACCTCAATACTGAGGTATCTAGGGTATGATAGTTAGCCTTGGCTCCTTTTATATTCAATGAAGGAGGATAAAAGCCTTCAAAAAATGTATTTCTCTCTCCATTGACTTCAAAGTGAGCCTTCAGGTCCTAATTTATGCACCTACTGGAAACACTTGAAGTTAGGTTTGAGGAATAAATCCCCCAGGCATGACCTTGTCACAAACAACAACATCATGCAATCCCATAGTAGTTAGTGAATGACCAATGGCAGAGGGAACAGAGATGCTTACAGCACTGCACTACTTGTATATTGTCTAAAATTTGCATTTTGAGGCTGTGTGATTGTGTGTTTTCTAAGACAGATGCTACAGCGTTTGCTAGACCTAGCTGTACTTTCAGGCTGACTGGCTCAGGAGCACTCCAGTTTACTTGTAATATCTGATTCAGAATCTTTAAAAACCCAGGTACCAGTCAGGTGTAGTGCTGACACTTCCACTGGTAAAATGCATAGGTTATCTACACATAAAGCTGCTGCTTCAGCCCCATATGCCTCTCTGATGGCAAACTACCAGATAAACTCACTATCCTAGATAATACGGTCTAGAAACAAAAATCAACACCCCACACAATAAGTGACAAATATCAAAGGAGCATTTTATCTTTTGAAGCCAAGCATAATCACCCCCTTACACACAATCCACTACAATTTTAAAAATCAAGTAATCAATTAACCATTAACAAAAAGATGCCCATAAAACAAGGTGTTCCCTTCTACTTGCTCTGAATGTAGAAAGCTGTAGCAAACAAAATCATCTCCTACAGAGACAACTTTTTTTTTAATCTTCAGCCGTGGCACAGGTAAAGTCACAATTTTGTGGGTTTTTTCCCATTTACAGGTAAGAAAGCTAAGGGCTTATTTAATATCAGCATAAAGTGTTAACTAAGATTCTTGCTCATCAAACAGCATACTATGCTTCACAGTAATGATAATCAGGTATAATGTCAAATATATCAAACATGTACTGCAATCAAAGCTATACAATTAAAAAACTGGGCAAGACTCAGGAACTAGACTCAAGGATCCTCCAAAGTCCTTTCCAACTCTGCATTTTCTATGATTTTATGAATCATCATGGTTTCTGATCAATAAGTAAAAATACAACACTACTTAATGAAATTCCATCTGGTACCAAAGAAGTTAATTTCTCCTCTATGTATTCTTTATGTAACTTGCCCAATTAAGAGTGCCTGGTAGAAATTCACCAGACAAATTCAAAGCTTCAGTCCAAGATCTTAAAAAATACATACTTCAGAGCAGGCTGCTTTAGTCTATGTTTAGGTGATTTTTCTGATTTTAATTCCCAATTGGTTGAGCATCTGCATTTAGGAAATGCTTACTGCTTATCACTTCAAGGAAAAAAAAGAAAAAAAAAGAGAAAAGACAAAAATTTAACAAATACCTTGTCGTTAAAGATTACTGACAATAAAAACAACCAGATGATTTGAACTCCAAGATGATAAGAAATGTCACTCAGATGTCTAATAAATTACAGTTTAAAAACATGCACAAGTGTGGCCGTTTTTACCTCAGAAGAGAAACATTTAAAATTATGACCAGTTAAAAAAGGGCACTCTGAAATAAAAAGTCCCTCTCTATGCTAATTCTTGAAGCCATTAAAGGCACTGGCTATAAAGAAGTTATGGTTCTATAACGATTGTTTCTATGATTGGGTAAAAAACCTGCAGTGGTTTGACAGCTGAAAAAAGGAAGGAAAAAAAAAATAAAAATCCATTCACTAACAAGCAAAGATAAAAATAAAATCAGTGTTAACAGCCTGAAAGGAAAGTCTTTTGTTAAGGACTTCTATTGTTCCCATAAAGAGGGCAGTCGTATAGCTTTATTCCATCCTGAATTACCGTACTCAATTATCAGCTATCAGAAGGCCCAGCATACCTCTCTTTGTGATAATTTCTGTTTATCAGCCTGTTTGACTTTGGGACTATTAGCCAGCAAGTGACGCAGCTTCACATAACTCTTCCACAGCTTTTGGTATCTGAAGGACAAAACCAGAAAACAAATATTTTGGTCGATAGAATAAAAATCTCCCACTGTTTCTCCTCACGAACACTCCAGCCGCTAATAACGCGATCACATACACACAGATTGGCTACAAGCATCTTTTCGCTCCAGAAAGAAATTTCAAAGCATTTTCCAAGGGAGGTGACACTGTCTCTGCAAATGGTTCCAGCAGGAAGGACAGAGCAGCAAAGAGGAGGCATTGGTGCGCAGTATGAGGTGAACAGCAAAGGTCAGGGCAGAAGCCAGGTCTCCCAGAGACCCACCCTTTCTCTCCACAGAGCTCCCCACATGTTGAAAAGACTGTCCCACAGCATGACACCTCAATTCAGGCAGGTGAAAACTCCCTCTTCTCCACATGGTTCACCCATCACACACCGAAAAGCGGTAGTAACCTTTCCCAAGAAGTGTCTGTCCTTACATTGGATGAAACATTTCAGTGAAGCACGTGAGGTAGAGCTCTACAGGTCACATGCAATGCAAAGTCACTCTGTGAACAGTGAAACAGAAGTTTTGGTCCCTATGTGTTCGTGCTGGATGGAAACAGCAAGTCCAGTTTTTTCTGTGGTTAGAGTACACTTAAGGTTTCTGGTTTTCTCCAACCATTTAGCCTTTTCTTATTTTGGGGGTGTCATGAACTTCACATGAACTTCAAGAACAGAACTTTTTCCTTGGTGGGAGTCCCTCTGTGATCTAGCACAGATTTTCACAAAACCAATAAGAATTCACTCCATTTGTAGAAAACATCCCATCATTACCATCCAACTGCAATTGACCAACAGGTTCAAAAGTTACTATGGGACAAGCAACCAAAAAGGGTCACGACATGGACCTTCTGTCCTTGGGAAACGATGCTATCTTCAAAATACTATCACTTCGGTAAAGTTTCTTCAAGAAAACCCATAAAGCCAGACTTTTAATAGGAAGCTGGGAATTAGAGGACAAAGGGAATTAGTTTATGCAAGTCAAGTTATTCTCTTTTATGTTTGCAGTATTAAAAAAGATCCTTCTCAGCACCAGCTTAGAGTAGCTACTTTAGCAGGAAGTTACCACATTAGTGACAAAGCAGTAAATGAAGCAGCAGATCTTTTACTATTTCATAATCTTTCCAGCATCCCACATTCACAGGCACACAGATCTTTTCTTATTAGCATTTTTTCCATAGCTATTTCTCTGCAGCATTCTTGAACGTGTGCTCTCTGTCTCTAGAGATACCGATATTTTTTGAGTCTATGAACACATCTGAAATTGTCAATCCATCGATTTTTCTTATGCTCTGTTCTCCACGTTTCTGCAAGCAGCAGAACAGGACATCTATTTCTGACAAATCCCCATCCAAAGAAGGAGTTAACAAATCAACCAACCAGAAAACAAACAAATGCCATGAGGAGGTTTCAGTCTAAACCCAAGAACATTAAACTGTGATCTACAATATACATTTTACTACTAGTATTAATATGGGTGGAACAAGCTCTGTTATTGCACTTAGGTTTGAGAACTAATAAAGAGATTACAGTAACAAAAATTCCATCATAAAACCTCATAAAGAAAAGACACATTAGAGGAAAATCTTTTCTGTGCATTATCTATTTCACACACACACCAGAGTTAAGCCTGAGATTCACGATGGAACCACAGAAGTCTTTCACAAAACCTGCTTTTGTCACTTTGATAAAAAGAAGCACGTCTAAATTCTGTAAGCAGTTCTGGGAGGGGAAAAAAAAAAAAAAAAAGCCATGAGAATTTTAAAGTTAAAATAAAAAAACGTGAAAAAAAATAATTTTTGTGTCTTTATACCATTTTCAAGGCAAGGTACTACAACTTCAGAGGTATCAAGAAATTCAGCATCAAAATAGAGGTGGTTTTGATATTCTTTGGTTTAATTATTTTCTTTTTATGGATAAGAAAACTAAGAGCTGAGGAGGATTAAAAGTCATGCTCAAAACCAAAAGGAAATGTATTATCTTGATAACAACTCATTCTTTCCACTTCCCACCATACTGTATTTAAAATTCTCAGCAAGCAGTTGTAGAAGAATACGTCCGACATACATGCACATATGTGTGCTTGCCCCTCAAAACTGGAGGTGAAATTCAGTGTCCTTAAAAACACTGGAGGAAAATGCATGAGAAAAAAGACAACCTTAACTATACACGCACAAGAGTTGGGCTTTATACTGTCTTGTCATCATTCAGAAAAGAGATCTCCAAATCGTTGGAAGAGTTCCCAGAAATTGTCAGAAATTAAGAACTGTGAACAAAATCCAGCCATCAATTTTATGCCACTACATGAATCCACAGTGAAACAGTATTTCTTGCTCTGACCCAAGTTCTGATTCCCTCTCCACTCCTTCACTACATTCCTCCCAATCTCTATAAGGATACAAAAGGTACAGAGAAAAGTAGCGTGGATCTAACAGCTTCCAAGCTCAGAAACAGTACGTGGACTTGATCCTTCAAGGCACAGAAAGAGACAAGTAAGTAGGATATGGCAGAGTGCAAGGAACAGAAATGTCATGAAGAAAGCAAACAGAAAATGGCTATATTCTTTCTTACTAGATCTGAGGCCTGAAGCACATCTAACAGAATGATCAAGTAGCAGTTCTGAAACAAAAGTCAGTCCTTTTTCATATGATGCACAATACTACTGTGTAAGTGATTACCTGAAATCTTCTCCCTGTCAGCAGCATAAAAAGATTCAACAGTGATTTGAACAATTTATAGAAGGAAGGTCCATTCAGGGCTGTTAAACAAAGCAAGCTAAATATATCCTGTAGCTCAGAAATCCATATGCTACAGACCTTTGGAAGCCTGGATAAGTATTTCTACCCCTTTGCCTTCCTGTTACACTATTCTCTAAAAACCCATAAAGGGCCTCAGAGAAATAACGTGAAGCTTGAGGAACCTTGGGTGTGACCTAGAAGATCTACTCTCAGGTTGAGAAATTTCATACTGCACATGCATGCACATTTAATCCAGCAGCTCCTGAATTATACCAGAAAAATAAATAAATGATACCTTATATTCTCTAGCATACAAGAGTTCGTGTCCAATCTCATAAGCACAGAGCTTTATATTGGACTCAATCAAGCACAGAAACAAGCCCTAGTTAAGCCACAAATGAAAACAGTAATGCATTTCTGAACAAAAGATGGAAGGAAAAACATCTTACTGAGGATCTCCAGCATAACTGAGTTGAGCAGGTCGTATCCCAAAATGGACAATAATGGGGAAAGTTATTACATCAGGATTGAACTGTTCACGGTCCAGTTGATCGATACGAACTGAACTGGGTTTCTAGGAGAAAAAACAAAATATACCTAATTGACAACAGCTCCACGGAAGATTTATTGCCTCTAGTTCAACTATCATGGAACCACGAAGCAGCAATATTCCAAGCTTATTAAAATAGACATAACAGTAATCATTAATATTATCATAAATATTTGGCAATGACCGTGACTGAAACAACGTTAACTGACTTGGCGCTCTCAGCAAAATAAAAGAAGTCTTTTTATTTTCATTTTACAAGTCAGGAAATTTACAGTTTGGTTATTTCCAAGAACTTAAAGCAACTTTCTTTGGTTGAACGTCACACTGAAAATAAAATCAGGATTGGCATTCTGGTCTCCAAGCTCCCACGTGCCTGAGTAGTTTGCTAAGGTCACGTTACCTCTCTAATTTCAGTTCTGTTCCTGATTTCCCAAAGCAAGTGAAGCCATTCAATCACACTGACTAAACAGCATTAACAGAAAATATAAATCTGTCACGCTGCTCTCAGAAAAGGCTCCTACACTGATGTGCACAATGAGGAATACAGATGTGGATAATGAGACTTTTGTCCTTTTTACACTTCCGAACAGAAGTCCTTTTTATAGTTAAAAAGGATAGTGTAGAAGGAAGCAACTTTTGCTTCATCTCCAGAAACGCAGAAAATGAGAAACTGCAGATCACTGATGAAGATGTGCTGCTTACAGACATCTCCATCACTTACCTAGCATATTTAAAAACTGAGTTGAAGACACAGTTTGTGTCCAAGGAGATATTTTCTCCGTTACTTGGCAAGCAGCTTTGTTATGAGTTTGCCTACTCCCCGCTTTGCAATCAGCTGGATGAGGCCTAAATTTTCTGCTTGTCTAAGGTTTTTGAAAATGGGAATTACTTCTAGTGACCTGCATCTCAACACTTCTAATTCACTATTGTGAGTTTCTCAAAGATGAGTTTCAGAGTCACAGAAACAGATCCCACCATTCTCTTTGAAAAACAATAAAAATTGCATCAAGAACAAAGCTTTCACCCTTCAAACCACCTTGGTAGAACTGTTCACATGGCTCATTTTCTGCATGGATAAGAAAAACCAACTCTATAAATAAACCTCATCAGGTGGCCACATTTCCAATATATTCTACAAAACCAAAAACTTATGTAAAACATTGGCATTCAGGTAGAGAAACATTTTCCAAGGGAAAAGTGCTTATCAGCTTCTCATTGGACGTGATGACTGAACATAAAAGTTCCATTTCCTTAGCTAAAAAAAGATAACAATTAAAACAAAAATTAAGTTAGTTAGTTCATGTTACCAGGTTTGGTTTTTGGTTTGGTTTTTTTTTTTTTTTAAATAAAAAAGAAAAAAGAAAGAAAAGATAAAAAGAGATAAAAGGTTTTCCCCACAGCACTTCCAATAAAAAGGGATTAGGACAACAAAATCTAATGAAAACTATGGAGAGGATTTCTAGCAGGCAGAGGTTCTCTAAGCCAGAGCTTCAAGTCCTGAAATTTAAGTTTATTTGGCTTTGTGGGGTTTGTACAAAGGCAATTTGAAAACTTTTTATCTTCACAAAATTTTTTCATTAGTTCTCCCCTCTCCTAACATTACAAATGAGGAATTTCTCCCACACCTAACCTTCCCCCAAAAAAGCAGCTTTGCTACAGAACTCCTTTGAGAACGGAGGCAGCAAAATATGATTAACAGAATATGAAAAAATATTTATACGTGATCCACTCATTATAATCAGTATATTTTTTTAAATTACAGATTATATTTTCCTAATCAAACATTTCACATTTTAAACACTTAAATAGAACTAATCTAATCCTCAAAAGGCGTGAAAGGCAGAAGAGCTGACAATATGCCTATAGCAGGGGCTGGGAGAAACCTGTGGCCTTGGGATCGCTCAAAATCAGACTCTTTCTTTACATGCCACTGCCTTTGAGTTTTACTACACAGCTGTTTGCAGCTGCCTCATAACAACCAGGACACAAGAACTCCTTGTTTAAGACTTAATCACAATTGTTACGAGAGGGGCGTAGCTAGGCTATGCTTTTTCCTGTTGGCACAGTGAATGCCACCTTCCTCTCTGGTGCTGTTTCTGAAGGTTAAACGAACAAAAAGCACCGCACAGTGACATCCAGTATACACTGTGCACCAGGAGACAGGGCATAAGCAAATTAGATGTTATTCTTCCAGATTTTTATCCTTGTTTTCTCTTAAAAGTGTTGTGAGAGACCATCTAATAATGACAACCTTGCTTTTAAAATCTCATTAAAAAAACAAATTCTAGCAGAAGAGAGGCCCATTATCTTTGTTTCCTACTCCTAACCAATCAAGGCTTTGTTGATATCAAAAGACATGATGAGATCAATATGTAGATGTAGTACAAAAGTATGTTAAAATACATGTACATTTGTACTTGTGGTAAAAGCAGCAACATTTTAGAAATAAAGAGTGAAGTATTAAGAGGATTAAAATTTGTGAACCTTTAAATCTATTCCGAAATGAAGTTTTACTGAACTAATGAAACACCATTAATAAATTAAATGGTTTTAAATACTGCTGAATTATTGTTAATTGTTTAAGTAAATGGTATTTATATGCATATAAATTTTTTTTCTCTTCTCCATCATGCACATATACACCTCACTTTTTGAAAAATGAAATACGTATATAAACCTAGATCTGCTCACAAGAGGAATTATTATTTCTGAAGTGATGTTATGGAGAAAAGCAGAAACATAAGTTGTAGTGTTTTTCCTTTGTTGTGTCAAGTGGATAAAATTGAATTGAAGAGCTGTCATTCTGTAAAAGACTTTCACATTGTTCTATAAAAGAACTGTTCTTCTAACGTTGGAAAATGCATAGAAAATGCTTTCATACTCTGTTTTTCCTCTTACTTTCATACTCCATAGAATATGTTGTAATGAACAGAAAAAATCCAAAACTGAGGAGAAAGTCATTGCCATCTTCTTGAGAGGAAAAACATGTTCTAATAGTGGCATTATAACATGACAACATTCAACATTTCAATTCGCTGCAGGTTTCTTTTATGCTTACATATTTTGATGTCCACACACATCTCTAAAAACACTGTCTTGTAGAATGCAAAGTTTGTCAGTAAAAACCACACAAAATCTCAAAAGAAACACTACGACTCACAAACTGCACTGTCTTGTGCATACAAACATTTAGCGTTAGGCAACACAAGGAAGGAGAATACACACATTCCTTTATCCTAAACTAAAAAGGAAGTTTTTAGCGAGTTGAAATCAGCACTTCTTCAGCAAAACCACTGAAGTTATGTCCATGTACCCCATTCAGGTGCTGATGACTTGTGCACTAGCATGTACCTTGTCTCACAGAAACCACAGGCAATGTTAAGTCAAACAGTTAAGGCTGTCTCACAATTCCTATCATGAGATCCTGGTTTAGCACTCAGTTTTAAACAGCTCAGGTAGAATTTTGCATAATGAGAGTTCACCTGTATTCTGCATTCCATGTTCCCACAAATGATTGTATTTTCCTTTTGGTATAGAAAGTTTTAGCTGGAACAAGCACACTCAGAATGAAATCAAGGGAAAAATAAATGATCTTCCCCAAGTTATGATCAACTTATAAAGTAGCTTACTAAATTTAATGCTCTCATATTTAAAAACATGCACTTGAAAAATACAATTAGGATGTCACCCTGGCTGCAGGCTGGGGACAGGTTTTCCAGTTACAAAACTAAATTTCCCCTTAGGCATGATACCAAGTCACACTTTTTCTGCGGTAGCTAAGAAGTTGAGCTGTAAGCAAAGAAGCAAAATTAAGTCAAAGACAAAAAAGTGTAACAACCAAGAAAGCTGCATGGCAGTCTGAAATACTACATCCAAACACACCTCTACTACTGAGATACTGGTTTGTAACCCTGACCAAGACATGCAAGTAGAACCCCGGAGCTTACAGTGGACATCATCTATTCTTCTGACCCACATTTCTTAAGTGTGAAAGTTGGAAAAATGGGCTAAATTCACATGAACACTGAAGTTGAAAAGAGCTGTGTTAAAAGAACATATGCTTTAAAATACTAATTGTTCCAAAAATAATAAGGCCATAGGGGTTTCAAGCTTGGCACTGAAAATTAATGGATGCATTCATTAATGTACACAAAAATTCCTTAGTCTTGAGTGAGAGCAACATAGAAACAATGTAGAAAAAAAACACATAGGCAAAATACATCTTGTCCATATTCAGGGCAGATTCTGGATAGATCACTTTAAATACAGCTAGGCTGTCAAAAGAGGAAGATGAAAGAAAGTAGCAAATAGTTACTAATTCTCTGGTTGTGGGTCAGGGAAAAGAAATGAGATTACAGGCATAAAGACTGTCTGAGAAAATAGGAAAGCAGAGGAGCAAACTACGGTTTCACATACATAAAATACAGCTGTTCCTTTTAATGCACACATTGAAATAGTGCTCATCTGGAAATCTGCCCTTCAGGGGAACAGCAGTGGGTGCTGTTCTTCCTAGGGTTGAAACAAGTGAACAAATGGTTCCTATACCAATCTGCAACTGTCACTGGTCATTTTCACCTTTCCAATTCAGCCTGTAGCAAATTCTCTGAAACAAGACATGTACACGTCATTTGGCTGTTCATAAGTCAGAAGTATTTGCTCTACCATGCCAGGGCTGGTAACGATCATCCCCTTGCATTCTTCTGCATATTTCTGCCATTCCAGTTCTTCCCACTGGAGCATGTTTGCAATCTCCTCTTCAGGCACCAGAGCTTTATTGCATCGTAACAAGTAGAGAAGAATCTGATGCATTGAGAGTACTTCCTTTCCTCCATCTTAAAAATATAAATAAATAAATAAACCACATTTCAGATACTTACTCCTAAAGCATGAGAAAAAGATGCAGAACACAAAATATTTGGATGAGCTAAGTAAAATGCAAAATCCTTAAGCTACTTGCCAAATACAAAGGCAAATGTTTTATTGATGAATCCTGCACACGCATAAACATTTTGTGAAACTGGAAGAGCTAACAGTAATGGTAGCAAGAGAAAGAGTTTCATCACACTGCAAAGCTGAAGTTCATAACTTGCCTGAAATAACTTTAAAATGAGTAGGCAGAACAATCAGTTACATTGTCCAGCTACATCATCTTCTCCACACTTTTATCATTATTTTTACAATGGTAGATGAAAAGCCTTTAGGCATTTATGCAGCTTTTTTAAAGAATATTAAAAAATTTATGAGATACTTCTAGATGAATGTAGCAAGTTATCCTTGTATTTTAAAGTCCTATGTAGTGCTTACATGCTCTACCTGCAGTAAAGACTAAAGAGCCTCATGCTGTCTCCTGTCACTAAATTAATCAAGGCATGTGAAAACTGCTGAATACTTAGAATCATAGAATCATTTAAGATCACTGAGTCCAACCATTAAACCAGCAGTGCCAGGACCACTGCGAAACCATGTCCCTAAGCACTACATCAATACATCTTTTAAATACCTCCAGGGATGGTGACTTCACCACTTCCCTGGGCAGCCTGTTCCAGTGCTTGACAACCCTTTCTGTAAATAAATTTTTCCTAATATCTAATCTAAACCTCCTCTGGTGTAACTTGAGGTGGTTTCCTCTTGTCCTTCCAGAGAAGACAGCAACACCCACCTCTCTACAACCTCCTTTCAGGTAGTGGTAGAGAGACATAAGGTCTGCCCTGAGCCTCCTTTACTCCAGGCTAAACTATCCCAGATCCCTCAGCAGCTCCTCACATGACTTCTGCTATAGGCCCCTCACCAGTCCCACTGTTCTCCTGTGGACATGCTCCAGCACCAAAATGTCCTTCTTGTGGTGACAGGCCCAAAATTGAACACAGCATTCAAAGCGTGGCCTCACCAGTGCCAAGTACAGGGGAACGGTCACTTCCCTAGCCCTGCTGGCCACACTTTCTGATACAAGCCAGGATGATGTTGGCCTTCTTGGCAACTTGGACACAATGCTGGCTCCTATATCTAGACGTCTGTCAACCAGTAGTTCCAGGTCCTTTTCTGCTGAGTAGCTTGCCAGCCACTCTTCCCCAAGCCTATAGCGTTGCCTCGGGTTGTTGTGAACCAAGCGCAGGCTCTGGCACTTGGCCTTGTTGAACCTCACACCACTGGCTTTGGCCCACTGACCCAGGCTGTCCAGATCCCTCAAAACACACACTCCAGATCCCAGGAAACATGCAGAGCAAAGTCTGCATGTAATAAAGGAAGATGGGATAATAAACATGTGACTGGCTCTGGGTAGCCAGTTACAGATGTGAAGATACAAACAGGAAAGACAAGTGATGGTACTCACAGACCAGCACTCAGGAGACACTGACTGTTCAAATTCAGTATGTCTGCTCCCATGAGCAAATAGACAGACATGCTACCATAGTGCTTTAATTTTGACACGTCTCTCCGACCCCCTCCTTCAAATAACAGGGTGTTAATCTGTAGGTATGAAGGCATCTTCAAGTTTCATCCCCACAGAGCACAAACATTGATTTCCCTTTGCCAGGGAACAGGAGCAATCTGGTCCTGCCACTGAGCACATTCTCTCTATCACTAAACACAGATTAAAAAAGGAATGGAGAAAACTCATTAGTAAAGCCTCACAGCAACATGGGGGATGATGCCACAGCACAAAGGGACGTGATCCCAGGCACACAGGAAGTCTCACAGAACTGCTGCATACCAGCAGTGTTGCGTAAGACGATGTCCTCTACAAGACGCGCAAGGGAACAAGCGCTTCTCTTACTTCAGCTGGGATTACAGCACTATGGTACAGAAAAGATGAAAGGGAATAACTTGGCCTCTTAGAACAATTAACCTCATTCAAACTCCAACAGGGAATCTTAAATAGGGAAAATACACCCTTAACCTCACTGGAAACAGAAAATACTTCTAAATAGCTACAGGGGCAGATTTTTAAATGTGCAGTTTTCCTTCAAATTAAAAGAGGGACTCGGTTTCCAAGACTTTTTTCTTTATCAAGAACTAGATTATCCCATTACAGAAGAAGCAGCCCATGTCCAACAATCATTTATAAGAAAAGACTATCTTTACTCACTGAAGACTATGTACTATGTACAGGAAGGGTATAGGTTGCTATAGATAGACGTTCTGAACGGTAGTTAAGAGACCTGACCTGTCCCCATATCAGAACATACAGTACTTGAGACCTCAAGTGTTTTTTTCTAATCTTTTACTCTCTTCATGTATTCATTATCATAAAAATCTATCACAGTTAATACAATACAGCAACCATTCCGCATGCTCCGCATCTCCAGCACAACCTGATATGATTAGCTAAAAGGTCAGAGCTACCCAAGGCCTGTCTCTAAATAACCCACACAGAAAATCTGACATCCCAAACCTCATATTTTTAGACCATGTTAGAAAATTACAAAAGCAAGAGAAGTAAAGGTGATGGGAAACCATCAGTTAAATTCTATCATTAAAGAGACAGTTGATGGACATGTGGAGATCTGTTACAGCAATAAATCTTCTCTGAATAAGCACATATAATGTTCTGCATACATACTCCAGATATTAAAAATCTTCAAGGACGTCTCAGAAAATAATCAATACAAAATGCAAACTTGATTAAAGAAACAGATGCCAAAGATGCCAAAAGACAACTATATATGCAGAAACCTCAGGAAAAAAATTTAAAAGAGTTAGAAGACTGAGAACCTTAAAGAGGGAGCACACAAGAACACATGTGATAGAGACTCATCTCTTCCTATGAGTAAACAATCCAGCAGTGCAGAAAGAGTAAAATAAAACAGATCAGAATATAAAACCCTAAACTACCAGGAAAATACCCTCAAGCTACACAAACCAGGCAGGTCAAACTTGTTCTCCATTTGTGATGAGGTCAAGTTAATCAGCCACATGTGGCTTGATGGCTTATTTTGTAAATTGCTTCAGCAGAACCAAATCAATGTTTGTTAGCAAGCCTCAGAGCTCTGCTTCTGATTGAACAGTGCTGTGTATCCAGGAAGGAACAACAATTAGAAATATAGTCATCTAGACATCAGTACACTCCGCAGTAATGAGCCAAACCTCATTTAGCTACAGCTATAATTAATATCCCAACTAAGTTTCAAAGCCCAGAGCAGAGAGGACCTCCAGGCCAGAGCCCCCTTGATGAAGATTGGTCCATGTTTCATCTATACTCTCAGTCCAGCAGCTGAAAATCATTCTCCTGTCCACACAGTCCTTCTGGAGCAATCACTAGCAGGATCTCGGCAGGACGTTTTCAATGGAGCCACGACGTTTATATCAACTGAAAGTCCCTCCTAGTATCTTAGGATGTGTTAAATGCATGCCTAAGCTGTTCACTCAAAATGAGCATAACACGACATGCTGAAGCTTGTCCTTGGCTGGCAGGCTAAGGCTGAATTGCACCGGAATGGTGTTTTTCTGTCTTTCATAGTTTGCTGCAAGGTCTAAACTTGCATTAAGATAAAGACGAAAAAAACCCCAACAACAATCAGAACAACATGTGCTCGAGGCTGCCAATCACACTGACCCTCAAAACTGCACATCAAGAATTTTAATACAATCACATGGTATCCTGAAGAGCAGAAGGGACATAAAATTCAGTTTCACATGCCAGATTAGGTAATAGCACTCAGATGCCACAGCTCCCTCACAGGTCAGGACAAGGATGACCCAAAACTGCCTAAAATCACTGTGACAGAGACAAAAACTAGAAGTGAAATGTGGCCTGCCCATCTGAATCCCAGTTCAGAGTAAATCATCCACACTGCCAGCAAGCACTAAAGACTTCAGATGGATGCACCAGATCTCTACACTGACTGAACCATTTGACTGGTAATAAAGAGTTTTTGTGGTTGGTTTGTTTTTTGAGTGTGTTTTTGGGCAGGGATGTTCATTTTGGAGGTTTTTTTAGATCTAGCTTCCATGAAGCTACACAATACAAATATTACCTGGAAGAAATCTCACAAATCGTGGCATGAAGTGAAATCTGGGACAGCAAACAGAATCATTTTCAAGTGAAGGACCTTAATATGAAAAAGAGAGAGAAAAACTATGAACAGCAATGTACATGCAAAATAAGAAAAAAAAGAAAGCAACTCTGACACAGATAAAATCTATTAATGGTGATTACATTTGACAGGGCCTATGTTTTAATCAGAAAAGTAACAAAGTGCACAGCAGACAGGAACACAGTAACAATTTCTAGTGAAAGTTTCACATGGACAATCTAAAAGAAAGCTACAATAACTTAAAAATAAAAAGAATCTAACAAAATCACAGCAGTTTTATTTAAAACAGTGATACACACAAAAAATTTTATATCATCAATTCACTTAAGCCTTAGAGACACAAGCATCAGTTTATTACACCCTAATGAGTAGTGGTGGGGTTTTTTTGTTACAACAGCAAAGATAAGAACAACATTTCCACGATGCTATTTTTGGGTTGTGGTTTTTTTGTTTCCTATATCATCATCCAAAGTTTTGCATGAAAGTAAAAACAAAAACCAGTAAGGACTCAGTGTTAAAAAAGAAGCAACCAGAACAACTGATAAAAAAAACCAACCCCAACACTGATATTAGCATACATTTAGTACCAAATCAAATGCTGCACAATGTGTATGAAACTTGTATGCTCCTTTGTTTAATTGCAGAAAGTGCAGAGTGCATCTCCATAGACAAAGTCAAGACACCAAAACACACCTACAGAATCTGAAATGAAACGCCTTTGATATTCTTGGTTTTCTTTTAGACCAAGGGAAGGATCATCCCTGAAATTCTCCTTTGTCGCAGTCTGCACAGAAACATGTATTTTCATCTTGTCAAGTCAAAAACATTCAGCTCTAATGATACGTTATCCCTCTATGGCTGTCTGTATGACACTGCTTTGAAAGTTGACCGTAGAGAAATACTGTGTGAATAACTTGTTTGTTTGCTTACAAAAACAGAGAGAGTAGTTTACCTGACACCTTGGCTTTCAAAATATCACGCCCACAATATTGTGCACTATTAAACATACAGTAATATTTACTGTTTGATTAAAAAAAAAAAAAGATTTTGGTTAACTGGAAGAACACAGTGTCAAGTTTGTGCATTTTAAATGCTAAAGCCCACACTAATGAACTCAAATTTTTTTCAACTTCTTGAAAAACAAAGTGGAAGTTTATCTCTCTGACATAAACCAGCATTTGACTTGGTTCTTTTGAGGTCCCTCCTCACTTTTTTCTTTTTAAAACAAAAAACAAAATAGAGTCCTATTTATGAAAGTTGCAATTAATTGGGGTTTTGTATGGTTTTTTTTCCTCTAAATAGAAGTTACCTTTAAGATTCCAGTCATAGAGCTCCAAAATATCTTTGAATAGATATGAAGAGAACAGCTCAAGACCTCTCACACAAAAATTCTGGGGAAAGAAAAAAGTGAACCAGAATGATAATTATATAATACTGTAATACAAATAACATCACTCACATATATTTAAATAGAACAATTTTAAAATGGTGCCTTCATATTTGCCAACTGCTAGACACTGGGCTTTGGAAACAGTATGGATATATCTGTAATCAACTTCTGTAACATAACACAGTGATCTCTTCAGAAAGCACTGTCAAGAAAGCACTGTGCTGAAGACTCTTTAATCAATGTCTGAATCCACGCTATAGGCAGAAATGATAAATCTGTGATAATTCACCATGCAATAAAAGCCTTCCATCAGAGTAAGCTAAACAGGTGACATATTTCTGAGAAAGATCTTTCTCTCGGTTCACTTTTTCCCACATGTTCATATTAAAAGTTTATAAATCACCATCTGTACAATCTCTTTCGCAAGAATGCTTTAGTAAACATGGTCTGTCAGTTGACCAGGAGTCCAAGAAAATGTCAGATTCCCTGTTTTGCATGTTGGCCGTTTGTTGGTTTAGAACAAGATTTGGAGACAACACAGCAGATTCAGTAACAATAAATTAATTGCTTTGATCACGTTAGTCTTGCTGAGGAAATTCAGGGTTCTTGCATATATTTAGGTGCTGTTGAGCAACAAAGAAGAGAGATAACTAGAAAGAAAAATGTAAATATATGTGACTAAATTAAACACTGATCTTATCTTTGTAGTTAATATGCAAGGATGTTTCTGTACCTACATGCTGTTCCACTGCAGCAATCTACTTCACAAACTGGCTTCACCAGGGATTAATTTGTAAAAAAAGTTTAAAAAAATATTATTAACTGAATGTGCTTTGTTTGTATCCATTGGGAATTTGTTTTGGCAACAACTTATATTAAGTACTGATAAGCAATCCTGAGAGCTTCAAACTCATGCCTGACTTTCAGCTCTGCCTTATGTGGTCCTGGCAAACCAGCACCTCCATATGCCTTCTTTTTGTCATCCGTAAAAGAAGGATAATGTCTAATGGCTTATAAATAGAAGTACCTGACATATATTGTATATAACTTAAAATGAAAAGGAGCTATGGATATAAGCACTTCTTACTATTCGATTTTAACGTATTATAGGCTAGGTACATGGATTTATGCTAGTACCTGTAAGTGCAAGTTCCTTTTCAGCCACTTGTTCAGAACAGAGCCTGTGTCTTAAAGAGACTTCAGGAGATGGAAATCTGAAGAGTTTAATCCATTAAGCACATCAACAACTCATTACCCACTCTGACATTTTGACTAATTATCCCTCTTACCTCAGGCATCATCTCCTCAATGAAGTGAATTGTATAGTCAATGTTAAATCTGATTACTTTACATAGAGGAATCTGGAAGGAAAATAGAAATTCAGCATCGAAAATTATGCAGCATCAAATGTATACTTAACATAATTTTGTATGCAAAGGCTGTTCTGGGGGATCATGAAAAGACAGGAACACAAGCATGTGCAAGAGAAGTAACAGTTCTAACCTCCACCTCCGTAATAATACAGGGCTGACAGGAGGAATGGTAAAGGAAGATTAAATAATGCCATCTACTGGAGATGAAATTTTGTTTAAAAGAAAAAGTAAGGCTCAGCAAACCTGTATCTTCTCTCGCTTTTATATATTTCATTGTTTGTGACAAAACTTGTCAGACTAGTAACGGTGACCTAAAGGCAAGGTGTTTTTAGCATGCTGCCAATTACATTAGCTATACTGTCTTAAAATATGGCTTTAGGTCATAACAACACAATATAGGAACTTCAGGGTAAATTTATAGGTTTATACTAATTTCATCCAATAAATATACCCAGCTTACTCAAGTAACTAGTAAGACAAACATCTAATTCCTTTTTTTCACCTTCGGAAAAAGGCTGACTTGCAAAGTTCACCATCTGTTGAGGTGTTTTTTTTAAAATAGGCTTTTTAAAGCACAAAAAGCTAAATTTCTGAAAGACTGCAGAAATGCCTAATCCTACCCTACACATCTACAGCTCTTAGCAAGTTTTACCATTCACTGGCCTTGCAAGCATGAAAGAATCTTAGAACAACCCAGCGGTCTGTGCAAGCGAGGCAACCCTGGGTTATTTTGCAGTGATAAGCACACAAATACCTGCACGGTGCTGGGGTTGCACTGAAATCCATTGACTGAGCACAAGTGAAATATTCTGCTTGCACTTTCTTGCAGCCCACTGTCAAATATTCGACTATTTGGCTACAAAGACCTGTTGATGCCTACATGATAAACTAAAGAGCGACACCAAACAACCGAACAAAAATTTGCATTTCCTACAATTTGATATGATATTAAATGTGAACACAAAAATATAAAAAGCCTCAGAAGTCAAACATCCCATTCAGAATCTGAGGAGAGGAAAACCTGTCACATTTAAATCAGTAGGTCTTTTAAAAAAAGACAACAAACAAAAATTACAGGGAACATTTTCTTACTTTCTAACACGTAAGTTCAACCAGGAGAAAATATTCTAATTCAGAAACTCAACAGTCTGGGATATTTTTCTTTGTATTGAGTAGAAAATGAATTCCTTACAGAAATGACCACAACCAAAATCTCCATGAATTAGAGTACCATGTACACAAACAAATACAGAGCAAAGGAGCGTGTGGTGGGTATTGTAAAACTGTTGTGGTAGTTAAAGAAAATTATAATTTCTCTTATGACTGTACTAACCATTCTCCCTAATATCTAACTTGCTCAATTATTGCTGAGTAGCAGTAATAACAGTAGTAAGACTTCTAAGAGTACACAAAGATTTCATTTTACAGAAATTTGGTTCATTGAAAGACGTTGGTGATTCGTTCTCTATTTTTGCTGCACTTTGCCACTTCCTTTCTATCAATGAAGTTCCAAAATGTCTCTCAAACAGCGGGTTTTATGTTGTCAAAATTCACCTCAAGGCAGCAAGTGGCTAAAGGCCTTTATACCTGTTAGTAACAGGAACTCAGAATACAGTGTTGCTTTGTATGCAACTCTGTAAAAAAGTAATCATTTGCTGCTGATCACTTCCCGTATTTGGAATGAGAAAAACCACACAAGACTTTACAGTAAGAGTAAGCTCAATGTCTTCCTTAACTACTCGTGTCAGACAAGAAGAGTTGAGTTAATGCCACCAGACAGGAGTGCTTCACATTGTCTACACCACATGCTGAACTCTGCTCTCGCTGACTTCTTGTCAACAAGAGTTGCTTCCCCAGCTCACTGGAAATAAAATGTTGTCTTATACATTATGTAAACAAACTGTCGGGGAAAAAACCCACTTTCTTCTCAGTGCCTTTAAGTTCCAGTATTCTTACATCCCAGTCCTGTCCTGATAACCATTCTTATGCTGGGTTTTGGCATTGGTGGTGTAGCTGGTACTAGGCATAAAATCAAGGAAACAAACACACACTACAGCCATTTGAAAAAATGGTTCTTGAAATATCCAGAAACTAAAAATTCTTCAAGTGTATAGAAATTAAGTATTTGTGTATTTTTCATTCAAATATGGCTAACTCATCTCATATTGGAAAAGCAGGGCAGCCAGGTACCAATTGTGTCCTTTTCTCACTATATTTGCTTTCAAAGCACAGAATGAACTGCCTTTAAATACCTACAACTTTTAATAAAAACCGTAACGTCCTGAAGAAGCTGAGCAGATGTTACAAAGCAGTGGATACGTCTAGATAGTTTTTAGAAGAGAGAAATCCCTGAAAAAATCTGAGAAAAGTTTTTGTCACTTAAAGGGAAAACCTTTTTTGTTATCGTTGCCTTTTTAAGCTTTTCCCTTTTACAAACCTCTTCATCCAATTTAAATTGAATTAACAGTTTTAACAAGTTATTCCATGGCTTATTTCACTTCGAAATTGTGAAACATTTAAAAACATTAGATGCACATCACAGTCTCAGCCACAGTTTGAACACAACGCTTGCCACAATTAGGCAAGACAAAGCCCAAGGTTCATTAGCACAAAGTGTCCTTCTGATGCCAATGCTAGCAAGATGTGTGCAACACATACGTATCGTTGTTTTAGACAAGTTCTACTTCAGGTTAGAAACAATTAACCTTCCAAACAAATCCCATGTATGTAGTAATGAAGATACTTACGTTTGTCAGCGGGGCATGCGCAAACATTGAGAACCCTTCAAAGATATATTCATGGTCATCATACTCAATAACAGTAGGTCTGTCTGTCTTAAAAAGCAAACAAAACCAGCATAAAGTAAGCGAAAAGCAGTACTACTTCCATCACTGAAAACAAAACTAGAGTCCTAGTTAGAATTGTTTACCAAGTACTTACTAAGAAGTTTGTGGGAGGCGACACAGTAATTCGGTAGTGGTACAGTCTTCCAGCGTTGTTGGTCATGGGGCGACATGGTTTAATGGGCTTCAAGAAAGAGATAAGTAGAATTATGTGTAGAGTCAAGGCAAATTTAGATTAAAAGAGAGAATAAAGCATTTCTAACAGCCATGAAATATGCGCTACGAAAAAATTAAATAAAAGCAGGTAGTCATAATTAAGCATTCTGGGAAAAGGGAAAGTGAGGCCTTATCTACAATTTCACTTTCAGAAATATTTTTAAACCTATTCAAAAGGAAAAAAAAGGTGGAAAATATTGCTGTAGTTTTTTCATTTTCCATGTGACTCTCCATCTTTCTTGCACACAGCAGTTGTTTATATATCAGACTAATTTCCTCTGTTATATAAATTTGTTTCAGGAAACTGATTTTAAAAGCTTACAGAACAGGAACATGGAGCTCACATGAGAAGACTTCAAAGTATGCTATAAAAATAGGCAGGTATCAGCTCATCTGTTTGGGGCAAATCTGGGGCCCAAAGAGAAGGGACTAGTCTATCACCACAGAGGCAGCTCTGGTAACCCTGCTCTGCCTGCTAGGTTGTAATGCCTGCCCTGTGAGGTTCAAAGGTACCCTCCACGCCCTCCAATGCAACACCAAACACCTGGGATTCAGGTTTTCTTCTAGCTTGTTGTAAAGCAGTCCAGTTTAAAGACCTAAAAATCCTCAACAGTCAGACAAAACCAGTTTCTGCCATGCCCTACATCCAATTTGCTGCAGTTCAAAGGCTGCCACCAGACTGTTCAGAATGGAAAAAAACGTTCTGCTTGGAAGACAAAAAATAATCCTGACAGCAAGAGGATATTACACTGGACAAGACATTTTTCTGAACTGGAATAATTCCCAGGAACATTCAGAAAGCCTTAACTGCAGAGAAATAAAAGAACATTTCAGCAAATACATGTAAAAAAGACATACTGAAAAAATTGAATTCTTCAAGAAAAATTAAAAAGCTAGATTGCAAAACCTACATATTAAAGTTTCCAAGTTTTCACAAGAACAAAGTATTTTAGAATAAAAAAGCTTGAGATCATCCAAGCACAGTTTTTATTTCCAGAAACAATACTAATCAAGCACACTCTGTACAAATGAGTATTTCTAAGGAAAATAACCACACACTATTTCCAACAACACTTTTCAAAAGAAAGGCACTGCCATTCTAAAATGTGTTTCAGGAAGCTCATGGAGTCATTTTTTCCTCATCACATATTCATAAAGAACTTCAACTGTTTGACAGTTTGCAGTGCAGACATACTCCAGCTCTAAGGCAAGAACGCCTCCTGACAAGCTTCCCGCTCCTGCCAGCAGCATAACTACTATTTTATTTACTTTTGCTTTTACTTTTAAAACAATCCCTTCACAAAGAGGGCCCTCATAACATACTCATCCACTTGAAGACGGTAGCTCTTTAAGCACATTTTTTTTTATTAATGTGTTTCAGAAATTTTTAAAAAACAACAAAAAAAACCCCAACGCTAGAAGTAAACAAATGCAGGCAAAAGTCTTCCATGGTTTTCAGGTGGGTTCATTACTGATAGTGCATTTTAAATATGAGGTTACACAACTAAGGGATTTAAAGTCACACAGGAGTTTTTATTCAGCCTATAAATTGTAGAAAAAAGACTCAAATCAACTCAAGTATGAGCTTACAGCAGCAAGTTTGTATTCATACTTGCAATTCTTAGAATGACTTACCTCTTCTCCAGGATAAATGCCATGTCTTATTCCCGTGCGTCGGGCTTTAGCACTGCACTTGCACAAAGGTCCATCATTCATCTGTCAAAAATGAAATAGGATTCTGGTTTTATTGAAAAATGGTTTTGGAAAAGTATGTTGGTTTTAATGCCTGAAGCGCTGATGGTTCCAAAAGCCTGTCATGCTTAGATTAAGTGGATGTTCTTAAGCCAATAAAACGGAAAGCAGTAGAGACTACTGTAAGAAAACTGCGCAATAGCATTAGAACTTCAGCACTGTTCCAGAAGCACAAGATGGAAAAACACTCTCAGCAGAATTGTACCACCCTGCTATCACACACACCATTTCCATTTCTTATACATACTAACAGCAGGGCTGTCTGCCTCACAAAATTCAGGTCCTAAACATGTACATGCAAATATCTACATACTGAAAACTCTATGTTCAAACAGTTCCATTAAGTTCCCCGACTGAAAGCCTGTCCCTGACCAACCCCTCTGCCACGTGGCAAGGCTATCCAGAAGGATGCAGATCATTTGAAGATTTTACTTGGTACTTTAAAGAACGAATGGGAACACTTCAAAGACATCCTGTGAACAGGTGAGTAAAAAAGAGGAAAGGGGAAAAAAATATCCACTTCAGTGTTCTGTTATGGGTACATCAACTAGCTATAACAGCATGGGCCACTGCACACAGTATAAAGCTAGTGTTTTTCTTTCACTTTTACGACCAAGTGCAATGCAGACTATCAGTTACTGCAATACACTAAAGCTTTCTGCTCTTAACATCATGCCCTTGGCAGAAATCCAACCAAAAAACCCAGAACCAAACTAGACACACAAATTAAATTCCCAACCCCAGGCTTTAATGGAATTTTTCAAAGTTTGAATCCAAGAACTGAAGTATTTTTTAGACTTAGGAAAAAACCTAACAACCTTTCAATGCAATACAAAACCCCCAAATTTTCTATGCCATTATAAGCAGTCTGAAAATTTGTGTGTCCGTGGTAGGGCTAAACAGCATCACCACACAATAGATATCATGTGAAGATACCTCAGGAAGCAAGAGCCACCAAACTGCTGTTAATGTAGTCTTTAGACTATAAAGCTTTTTAGTTTTGATGTTAAGTCTTTGAACGTTCATCTCAGTTTAATTTCTTCAGACTGCCACAATGTACACGTGCAAAGAAACTTAAGAAGTAGGGCAATTCTCTGCTCCTTTGGGAACTTAGTCATGCAATCTTAACAAGACTGACATGATGGCTTTTTGTTTACATATTTTTTTCTGAGACCTTTAAGGCTCAATGAAACTGAATCATACTTACAGGTAAAAGCATCCTTTCTCACTGGTTTATACAACCACAAAGAAAAGAGACTTTAAAAAATGCAATTGTTCATCATTCCTCACAAAATAAGGGCTTATTATGGTTATTAAAACAATCATCACTTGGTTTTGAAAAATCTCATTCTTAGCTCTTAGCTCTGTTCAGCACTAACACTGCCTCTGTTACTTTAAATGCACAGACCAAAACCAGGAGAGATGTGAAGTACCTGTAAAGCCTAGAGCTTAAAAAGCAAGTCAGATACATACCTCGTCCCTAATGACACCACTCATGGAAAAGAATGCAGAAGAGCAATCATGAAGCGATGATGAAATTATGTTGAAAGATCACAATTTTGCACAGGTAATAGCTTCTAGCTTTCTCTGGCCAACAGGGCAACACAAACAAGCAGATAATACTTGTAAGGAAAATGGCCACTGTGGTGGAATCAGTTTTAACATCTTATTTTCTAGAAACTGCTAGGTATGTATCTGGTATGCCCAAACGCTAGGAAAACTTCAAACATTATCAAATAAAATCTACTCTGAAGTAGTAAAACACTGGCAAGCTCGCCATGATCCGATTTCAGCCCCTTCAAGAAAGATGAAGAGTCAGTCTCAAGAAAGTTTTTGGGAAAGTTTTTCAGTAGGAAACTCATAAACCACACATTCCTGAATATATTCATCCTACAGTTATTTCACTTCTTTTTATTTAGCTAATATTCTGGCCTTGAACATTACTTTTAAGTGTGCCCAAGAGCTACTTGATTGTTTTGGTTAAATATCTAAAGAGTTTGGTAATACAAATAAAACCAGCTAGCTATGCTCAAATTATTTTTTTCTTTGTAACTAGAAGCATAAATAAGAGTCTGTAATAGAATATTCAATAGACCTTTGAATTACCCCAGTGTCAACAGGCATTGCAGTGTCTTCACATTATGATTTGTTGCATGCTAAACTCGTGCATCACTCAAAGTGCCAGCAAAAGAAATTTGCTGAGATGCCGTTTGACAATGAGTTAGAATAGACTGTAAAATATTTAAGTAAGAAAGATGAAGATGGTAAATTTGCAAACAAAACCTAGTCTTCTGTGCAATGTATACATTCAAAACACCACTTCACAAGCTCAGCAATTGCATTTAACGAGAACTATAATCTCCATGCAATTACAAAAGAACCATTAGATAACAAATTAGGAGCATTAACTGCATATTAAAAACTTTATTTATCATTATGAGCCGAGAGCTTTTCGGTGAAAAATTTGTAAAGTAGGTAAACACCTTGCCTTTTCTCCATCCCAGAATTAATTTGTGTATCTTTATTTTGGGACTAAGAGGACAACATTAGCACATAGTTAGCAATTCAGGTTTTACTAACACTGTCAGACATGATTCCAGCTGAATAATCCCCAGGATTCACGAGCTGGAACCACACTCTTGAAATCAAAAGTGAAGTGCTTTGAAGAAGATGAGAGAGAGAAAAGGGAAAAGGGGGGTAAAAAATGCATACTGAAATAGATGTCGGTTGGGGTGTTTGACAACAATGCAGAATTCACAGTCTACAGGGAAGTAGGTCGTTCAGACACACGGTCATTTTTCCTCTCATCGTACCTGTCCTGGATCATTGTACCACAGTTCTTCATGGAGACGATCAGGGTGGGCTTTTTTACGCTTAATTTCCGCAATGACGTCAAACACATCAGAATCTGAACTGCTGGAGCAGCTGCTGTCATCCTCCGAGTCACACTCAGAGTCACTGGAGCTCTCTGATTCACACAAGAAAGAGAGTCAGCTGAAAAACACTTCCACACACTCTCTTCTCCAACAGCAAAGCATTCTCTGACATGACGTGGCTAACTGGCATACTCAGAGTTATGGAAGGTGTGTGTGATATTCACGCTAACAACAAGAGGGACAGCAATTGCATTTTTAATTAAACGTTACAGCAAATGCTACAGATATTAAATGCCTGACACAACAGCATCTGTTTGCACACTCAAGAGACTGCTGTTTGGCTGTCCAGGAGCACCACTGATCACCTGTAGAGGAACTATTCCAGGTACTTGACAACAAAGACTATAGTGCTATAACAACGATTATGGTAAAATTTATTTTTAAAAAAATAAATATATATATATACACACACACACGAAGTCACTTGCATGAGCTAAACAGAACCTCTTTTTATTTAATGGTTAATTCTGCTTGATATGAGCAAAATGCTAATGTCTAGTTTCATTTTACCTAACAATGCTCCTGTCTGTAGCAGGATATTGTCTATTTAAGTTTCAAACCAGCACATATATATAGAATTATTACACAACATGTTCTGTTAGACTCATTTTTCAAAATCAGTTATTTCTAATAAGACAAGAAGAAAACCTGAAGCTACTAACAGTGTGAATCCAGGCATAAGTATTTTGGAAGCCCTGTTCTGTGAATTTTCCTCCTTACTATTTTGGTTGGGTTCTTTTAAGACTTTTTTCTTTGTATTAACTGAAGCAATTTTTCTGATGTATCCCAGGGGACAACAACACTAAAGAAAAAAAAATAGAATAGAAGATGGCCTTAGACTTATTAAAATGCCTCCTTTGTGGTGTTGTCAAAGTAACGTTACTAAGTGTCTGGACTTTGTAAACAGAAGCTAAAAACAAAGGCCACACAAAACCCCAGAATCTGACCTCACATATTTCTAATTTCCTGTGGTATTGACAAGCGACTTCCTTTCTTATGCACATTGTCACTCATTTCTACAGATCTCTTCAACTCCAATTTAAATAAATGCCTTCATAGCCAAGAAATATACTATCATGCAAGTAAGGCCTATTATTCTTGGAAAGAAGGATGCAACATTTCTTCCATTCCTAGGTTTTGACTTAAGGGAAAACATATTACTACACTACTAGTGCCTTGAAATACTGTGAAACTATGGTTTAAAATATGTGTATTTATTGAATACAAGACTCTCCTTAGGTAAAAGAAAAAGGAGAGAGAAAATGAGAGAATATTATTATTAAAATAGGTTTATTCTCTTTTTTCTAAAATCAAGATGTATTTTTACACAGCGTGAGGTGTTACTAAAATATGTCCTGGGGACATATGGTTTACATAGGTCATATATGCTCAATCAAAACCATGTTTTCTCTAAATGGGCATAGGCATATATTCCTACAAATATTCACAAACACCTGAGTTTTAGAAGTTCTCTGATAAACATTAATCAAGTTGTTTAAGTCTTAATTTTAGGTGCAAAATGAGTGTGGGACCTGTGAGAGTAAACTGGACTTCTGAACAACCAATGCAGAAAGTTTGGCTTTCATGTACTGAAATCAGCCCTTCATGGTGTAAAAGTGCTCTTGGAGTACATTGTTATCTCACTACAATGCACAATTACTGCTAACACAAGGCACTTACTCAAGTACAAAATAAGACAAACTATTAGACACTGCAGAAGCATGGCTGTAGGAGAAGCTGGCACAGACATCAAGTCAGCCCAAGGGACCAGTGCAGATATAGAGCCTTAGAGCACTCCAGAAAGAGTGGAAAAGAGAAACACAGATAAGTTGCTCTTGATCTTATCATATTTCAGCCTGGAGCAGCAAGGGAACCCTTTCTGCAGAAACCTGAAGAAGTCAAGCTTCACACAGGTATGTTAAATGCAGCAGTTTTGACCTTGCTTCGTCCACATGAAAATACACATCCTGAAAAACACTACAATTAACTTTGCCAGTGATTCTTGAGTGAATTCAAAGATGTGCAAATCTGCTGTTCAAAAACCAAAACATAAAAGGTGTTCGCCCTACAAAAATAAACTAATATTTTGCTTAATCTGTGTTTATTTTTTGTCTTTATTGTATTTTTTTACACTACTAGTATGTAACTCAACATGTCAATGTGTACCTGTATTTCAATGTTAAAATTGTTGGTATGTGATTTTTAAAGAGTTACTACTAAGCTCAGATATCAGAGCCTGAAGCAGCTCAACAGACAAGCATGAAACATCAGCTGCGAAGCAAACCAGAGTATCTAAATTAGTGTGATATGCCTAAGAATTTCTTGAAGTAATGCAACTGACTGAAAAACACACTATGAAACACTGAAATGCTAGAAGTATAAAAGGAACAGCTAACAGTTCTCACAAAACAAAATAAGAAAAATAGCTTTCACTGACTTCTGAGTAGACAAATTGCTACAAAATGGTATGTCCTGCTAATTCAACCAGTATTCCCCACTAACTGATACAGCTAGCAGACTTATTTCACTGCAAGAACATGGGTGGTGCATGACAATGCAGATAAACTATGTTTTGAAAACTGATACTTCTGCATAAAATCATAGTATGCAGAGTTACACAACCAAAATACAATCCAGAAGATGAACTCGGGGCCCTAACAAGCAGCCATATGAGTTTATCACCACTACCCTTGCTTCCTTTTCAGAAATAGAAACACCAGAAGCTTCTCAAAGCCTCTTGTGCATCATGCTTTGACCTAGCTGATCACGCTGAGAGTGCTTTCAGGTCATGGAATGACTTTAGCATAAGGCAGTGCTGGATACTCTCTATTTTTCCCTCAGGCTTTCTGGTAAAGAATCCAGTTCTATTTCAGTCAAAAGCAATAGTAAAACTCCCATGGATATGCAATACAAAGGAAGGATATAAAAAACCCAGATTAACCTACCAACATTATTAAATACAAACAACTGCAAAACCCAGGTTAACTACAGATTATTCCGTTTCAGAGCTCTGTCATCACTTCTGCCTACCTAAATCTTCATCCAGCTTGGTCTTTGGTGGCTCCCATGGTGGCCTGGCTGCTTTGGCCTTCGCCTGTCGCTTTCCTAACTCCTCATCAAACTTTTCATATAGATCTCGGAGCTTGCTTGTTCCTACCACAGTAGAATCCCCCTGTTCATTAAAAAACAGAACAACAACAGCAAAAAGACAGTGTTTAAATACTACACGAACACAACACACACCAGCATCTCATGATGAAAAGCAAGAGGAGGAAAAGACAGATTTGTGCAGTTCAGTGAAACATGGAAATACTTCTCAAGACTTTAGCAATTACATTGCTCCACCAGGTGAATTTGTAGAGAAATTACTTCATTTGCTGGTGCATTATCACCAAAACTTTGGTCTAATGAAGCAGAACTATGGCTAAGCATATTTAGTACAGCTCAGCATTGATTTTTCAACAGGTTTACAAGAAACATGAGACCTGTGAAAGTATTCTGCAATTGAAAAGGATTCTACCACACACAAGAAACAAAACCCAGCTCATATTATTGCCTGCTTTGAACCACCACAAATTAATTCTCCATGTCATTCTCAAAAACCCACCCACAATCATCCACAAACACACACA
The DNA here is from genome assembly GCA_025331215.1 of Actenoides lindsayi. Classification (NCBI taxonomy): domain Eukaryota; kingdom Metazoa; phylum Chordata; class Aves; order Coraciiformes; family Alcedinidae; genus Actenoides; species Actenoides lindsayi. Next base: position 9,670 of record WTSP01013729.1, on the reverse strand, counting down.
AAAAAAATGCCACAAAAAGCCCCAGAAACCTCCCTGCCCATCGCTACTCCACCAACAAGTGTTATTGTCAAGCACAAAGAATCCTGACTCCTTGCTTCTGTACAAAATTTCTCCAAGGTTGTGGTAATATGTGATGCTTGCGGTGTCTTTGCTCAAATACAGGTATAATGGAAAAAAGCCCACCCTCCCCTCAAGGAGACTAAAAAGTGCCCTTCTTCCACGTACCACTAATCTGAGTGCAAACAGAGAGGAAATACTGCTTAAAATAGAGAAGAATATCAACAAATGAAGCCCTTAACAGGGTTAAAAAACTGCAACGCTTGGGAGAAGGATTAAAAGACACAAAAGATGATCCTGCTGTACAGTTCAAGTTAATCAAGTAATCAAACAATCAATAAAGGCCTGTGTACAGCACTTTTAGAGATCTCTCACAAACCTACCACTTGATCCATAGGGTCATTGGAATAATAGCTTTCCGAATGGGTACAGCGAACCCAAACAGGCTTAAGTAATTCCTCATCTTCCTCTTCATTTTTTTCAGATGCATTCTCTTCTGATTCTTTGTCTTTGATAGCAGTATAATTTTTCTCTTTCCCGGAGCTCTGATTCTCAGACCATCTTTCTCTGTCCTCCTCCCATCGAGGTCTCTTCCTCTCTCTGCTTGGAGATCGGCTTAGCAGGAGAAAGCAAACAAAAGCAATTCTCTTTGCTACTTTAACTGACCATAAAAACTCACTAAAATTACAGCAAAATCCAACTCCCTCTTCCTGCTTTTAACTTACACCACAAAGAGTACTTTGTAGCTCTGACCTGCTATAAAAAACAGCTTAAAATTGCAAGTGCTTTTGTATTTTAAACCTTATTCAAGAATTAGAATGAAGAAAACCTATATGCCATTTTAGATTAAAATTCCTACTTGCATTCTGGGTGACTTCAGTTTTGTTCCAAAGTTGGAAACTCATCACTAAAAACTGAAGTGACATCACTCAAAACTAAGAGCTGCAAGATAAAGAAGTTTTAATACATAGCTCACCAAACATTTCTAATTCTACATGGTCTTGAGCTAACTGACATTCACGTGTATAAGCATATGCTTATAAATTTAAACCACTCATCTTTTCTGAGTTTCAAACCAGGCACGTATGCACCTGCACAATACCTCACACACGTGGATACACAGAACCTCAAATGCCCAAGAGGCCAACTGTGACATTCCTTACCTTCCTGCTCTCTTATAATCCTTTTTGTAGGATCTGTCTGGTGAGGGTGATCTTCTGCTGTCACGGTGCCTATGCCTTTCCCTCTCTCGCTCCCTTGGAGAGTTCAAAACATAAGTTAAATGAGAAATTGGGCATTTCATACATTCCACACCTGAAAGGAGCACAGAAGCAGGCTGAGATCACGTTATGCAAAATGACACACATGCTGACTGCTAAAATCCCAGACATTTTTAATGCAGACCTTCAAGAAATTTGTAAAAGGCAGTCAACTTTCTCCTCTGCCTTTGTCATAAAGCCATCTAACTCAGTATGATGGTTAATTCATATCATACAGAGGGAACATCTATCTGTAAATTCACCCCAGGACTTGTTGCCGTTCTTCCTCTTCTCCTGTTACAAACGGTAATGGGTAAGACTACTGTATCTTTAACCATTCTTCATGTCTCAAGGAAGGGAAATAAAACATACTTCATGCACAATAGCTTTGTAAGCACAGCAGTCACCCAAGTGTTTCAGGCAAGCCCTCTCTTCCCGACAGCCACCTCAACAATACAAAAAAACTGAGACACAGAAAACCTGCATCATGCTGAAACTATGAACCCATCTACAAGACTTGACTTGTGTATACACATAAAGAACTTGAACGCTCAAATGTATTTCTGAGGCAACAGAGCTTTTAATTAATTGAAGGCTTGGGGAAGCATGGGTGGAAAACTGCCCAGCAGAAAAGGACCTGAAGGCTGAATATAAGCCAGCAGTGTGTCCAGGTGGCCAAGAAGGCCAACAGCATCCTGGCTTTATTACCAATAGCGTGGCCAACAGGACTAGGGAAGTGATCGTCCTCCTATACTCGGCACTGGTGAGGCCACATCTTGAATACTGTGTTCCATTTTGGGGCCTCATGACAAGAAAGACACTGAGGTGCTGGAGTGAGTTTAAAGAAGAGCCACAAAGCTGGTGAAGGGTCTAGAGCACAAGTCATGTGAGGAGCAGCTGAGGGAACTGGGATTGTTTAGCCGGGAGAAAAGAAGGCTCAGGGGAGACCTTACGGCTCTCTACCACTACCTGAAAGAATCACAGAATTGCTATGGTTGGCAAGGCCCTTTAAGATCATCAAATCTAACCATTAACTAACCCTACCAGGGCCACTACTACACCATATCCTTAAGCACCATCTCTAGACAACTTTCAAATATATCCAGAGATGGTTATTCACCCACTTCCCTGGGCAGCTTGTTACAGTCTTTGATAACTCTTTTGATATTGAAGTTTTTCCTCATGTCCAACCTAAACCTCCCCTGGCACAACTTGATGCCATTTCCTCATCCTGTCAGTTGTGACTTGTGAGAAGAGACAGACACTCACCTCACTACAACCTCCTTTCATAAGGTCTCCCCTCAGCCTCTTTTCTTCAGACTAAGCAACCTCAGCTCCCTCAGTGACTCCTTGTAAGGCTTATTCTTAGGACCCTTCACCAGCTTCATTGCTCTGCTCTGCATGAGGTTGTAGCAAAGTGGGGGTTGGTCTGTTCTCCCAGGCAACTCGAGAAAATAGCCTCAAGTTGTGCCCAGGGAGATACAGATTGGATATTAGGAAATATTTCTTCCCTGAAAGGGTGGTAAAGCAGTGAAACAGTCTGCCCATAGAAGTGGTGGAATCACCATCTCTGGAGGTATTTAAAAGATGTGTAGATGTGGTGCTGAGGGACACGGTGGACTTGGCAGTGTTAGGTTAACGGTTGGACTCGATGATCTTAAAGGTGTCTTCCAATCTAAAGGATTCTTTGAAATTACTGGGTACAAGGCAGTAATTTTCATAATCTGCTGCCAGCTGACAACTCATTAGGCCACAATCATTTGTGTATCTATCAAATCTCCTAGTAAATGAGTCTGCTGATACAGAAGGAAATACAGATGTGTCCCAGGTGGTTTGGTGGACTAACAGAATGAGTCAGGACTATTTATGAACATATATATGTACATTTCTATATGCACAACACAAAACAGAGTGCAAAGTTACACAGCACAAAGTTTATAAATTATCTTTTGTTCTTCCCTACATACACTGATCCTTCTCTGCCTGTGTCTTGTTCAAGCACAGATTTCAGACTTCAGAGAGTGTATTCTATGTCATCTGATTTGCTTGAGAGATGGATGCTGTGCAAAGAATACATCAAAGCTGGCAAACAGTTCTCATTAAAACAAGCAGATACATTGTCAAGTAGACCTGGAAGCTGTTAGCCTCAGGAAGTGACCTACAAATGTTTGAGAAAGAAGCTGCTAAAAACACATTTTCAAAACTTAAAGCTGAACTTTCAAATCTAAACAACAAAATCATGAAATTATGCAGCAAATACTTGAGTCTTCTACAAAGTGCAGAAAATTCCACAAACGTGTCATACAGAAAAGGCCTTAATGCCAGCTGAGTTCAGTTTTCAGAAAATCCTCTTTTGGAAATCACAGTGAACTTACCGAGCGTGAGGTTTGGGGTTGGGTTGGGTTTTTTTTTTTATTTGGAATACAGCTGTCTAAGGTTGTGCAACTAAATTTGTGCATATCCAAATCAAAGTGGCTTCATTTCCATATGCCATAAAAAAGCTCAGAGATTCTAAAATTAGAACATGTGATCTAGGTGCCCTGATATTTAGATACTTAACTTTCCAGTATCTTTCTTCAAATATTCTGACCTAGATCATAAGACATAAAGAGAACCACCAAGAGAGGAAAGTAAAACATCTGAAAGATTTAATTGATGATGGTTTGCTACAAAACACCACGCAGCAGATTGCATCAGGTCAGCTCATAATTTGCAAGGTGTTTGTGTCTATGAAGGGAGAGAGACTTCACAGTACATCCCGAAACAAGTAGTCCACACTCATCCACCTGAATCATAGGATGTCAGCGTAGCCTACAATTTGCCCATTTCTTTTCAGCAGTGTATGCTAATTTTCACCTCAGTCCTCTCTTGAGGACTTTTACGACAAAGTAACCCACTCTGTTGATGCAGGGTGAGCAGTGGACTTTGTCTACCTGGACTTCTCCAAGGCTTCTGACATGGTCCCCCACAGCCTTCTCCTAGAGAAACTGCCATGCTACGACCTAGACAAGTGGTCTGTGCAGCAGGTGGGGAACTGGTTGACAGGCCATACCCAGAGGGTGGTAGTCAATAGTTCTTTCTCAAACTGGCAACAAGTCACAAGCAGGGTCTCCCAGGGATCAGTATTGGGCCCAACGTTGTTTAATGTCTTCATAAGTGATTTGGATGCTGGGATGCAGAGCACACTGGTGAATTTTGCAGATGACACCAAAATGAGTGGGGAAGCTGACACTCCAGAAGGGAGAGCCACCCTTCAGAAGACCTGGACAGGCTGAAGGAGTGGGCTAGCAGGAACCTTATGAAGTTCAACATAGAAAAGTGTAAGGTCTTGCACCTGGGAATACATAACCCAGTAATGCAGCTCAGACTGGGATCCACCTGGCTGGAGAGCAGCCCTGTGGAAAGGGACCTGGGGGTTTTGGTGGACAAGAAGCTCAACATGAGTGAACAGCGTTCTGTAGAGGCAAAGAAAGCCAACAGGATTCTGGGCTGCATCAAAAAGAGCATCACCAGCAGAGGTAAAGAAGTCATTATGGCGCTGGTCAGACCACACCTCGAGTGCTGCGTTCAGTTTTGGCCTCCACTATACAAATAAGATGCGTACAGGCTGGAGAGGATCCAGAGAAGGGCCATGAGGATGATCAGAGAACTGGAAGACCTGCCATATGTAGAAAGGCTGAGAAAACTGGGTCTGTTCAGCCTTGAGAAGAGAAGACTTAGGGGAGACCTTATTACCAAGCACCAGTACATAAAAGGTGGCTACCAAGATGGAGACTCTCTTTTTACAAGGAGTCACATGGAAAAGACAAGGGGTAATGGGTACGAGGTACTCCTGGGGAGATTTTGATTGGACTCCAGAAGAAAATTTTTCACTGTGAGAACAATTAGACATTGGAATAAAAGGGAATTGGTGGATTACCTGATACTGGACAGTTTTAAGACGCAGCTTGACAGGGTGCTGGGCCATCTCATTTGAACTACATATATGCTTTTTTTTTTTGTTTAACCTTAAAAGGTTGGACTAGATGGTCCTTGAGGTCCCTTCCAACCCGGAATTCTATGATTCTATGAGATCAGAGGCTAGCTTGCTGAGGTCTTCAACCTGAACAGAATCACACAGGTAGGGCTAAGCACCCACCGGGAAGTCCTGTGAAATCTGCACGTCTGCACTGGTCTCCCATGAGCATGAGGCCAGAGCTGGATGAAGAACACTGCACAACAGGCTTTCCACTAAAATACCTCACTGCAGGAATTAGATGTGTGCACCTCTCAGACTAACCCCACCCCAATGCTGGTTCTCTACAAATACAAGGCTTACTCAAAGAAAGACCAAATTCAAGTAACACCTGGAACCCTAACTCTGGTACCTACATCTCAACATTTGAAGTGCTGGGACTTAACCATTTGTAAGGCTCAACTCTGAGCAGAATCTTCAGCACAAAGTTGTGCCAACTCTCCTTTCAGGCCACACGTGCGTAAGTTTCTATGATAAATACACAGGAGAGTAAAGCACTACTCAGCAATCCACTCAGTATTCAAATGAGAGCTTCTTTGCTTCCAGGTATCTCCATGGACAAGGGCAACAAGCCTGCCAGCTCGCACAAGTAAGGCAGATGCAGTATACCCGAAAGGTGTCAAAACAGTAGCTCTTTCCATCAGACCTAAGTAGTGGCTACCTCTCGACCTAGAGGGAATAACAAGGGTGAGGGAAGAACATAGATGCAAACAAATACTACAGGACGATGGTGACAGCTCTCCCCCTCCAAGCAGAAAATACCCCAAGTTACCTGTTACGCTCGTAACTTCTGTGATGAGGCGATATCCTTCCCCTGTCATAATCCGTCCGGTGACGACTGCTTTCCTGCCTTCTCCTGTCTGGACTCCGGCCTCTATCCCGACGCTCCCCATGGTTGGTGGAGCGATGCCGGTCCCCGTGGACGTGGCCGTGCTCACGGTGTCTGTGCTCATCGTAGTGCTTGCTCCTGTCTGGAGACCGCCGGTCGCTCGGCAGCTTCTCTCCCTGGTACTGCCCCGCGTGCCGGAAATGGCTGCTGCCACCGCTGCTGTTGGCGGTGCTGCTCTGAAAGGAGCCGGAGTTGTGCTGATAGCTGTTGAAGTTAGGCTGTGGGAACGACTGCTGGGAATACCCTGCCGAGTACACCGACTGGTAGTTGACTTGCTGTGGTATGACTGGTGGGGGTGGAGGATGTGGTACCGCAGGAGGAGGCATCATGTAAGGAAAGGTGCTTTGGGCAGCAGGAGCTCCTGGAACAGGAGCGTTGCTAGGACTTGGCACCGGCGGAGGAGCGGGAGGGAAACACGGAGGCACCGGGAAGCTCTGCCTCATCTGGTGGTTTGGAAATGGTGGCCGCATGGGACACTGGCTGATGGGATTTTGCGTGGAAGGCGGTACTGGAGGAGGATAGGGTACAAAGTCTGGCCTGGGAGGCATGTAACCAGTAGTTGGAGGGTTTGAATAGGTTGTCGGAGGGGCAGTTTGCTGGTCATACTGGTATTGTACGGAGGGCTGTTGCGGGTGAAGCTGCCGTAGATTCTGAGGGCGGTAGGTCTGCGTTGAAGTTCTTGCTCCTGGTCCCCCCTGACCACGGGGACATCCTCGCCCGGAATGGAAAGACATGGCTCACCTTTAAATGAGGAAAATAAAAAGTCCAGTGTCACACAATTCTTGTAGGGTGCCCTTAATGCATCTGCAGGAATTACTCACGAAGTGCTGAAATGACAGTTTCTCCAGTTTCCTTTAGCAGAAGCAGTGAACGATGTCCACTGAATTTCACTGGGAGCTTTCTGCTCCTCAGACCTCTGGTGCAGGTCATTTATGCCCCTTTGATTTCTTTAAGCTTCTAATCCACAAAACCACTCTCCTGTCTTTAATCCAGAAACCAAAGTGGACCACATTCTCTGACTCAGGGCAAAGTTAATTTCAACAAATGAATTATACGATGACTGGCCAAGGATATGAGCACCTCTACCAGCACTCACTAGACACTTTGATATAAAGCCTTCAGATACCCCACATCAAAGGAACCACTCCCTTTAACAACAGCAACTGGCATCTCAAGTCCCATAATGAGGAGTCCTTTCTAGAACATGATTCTAAATTTCTGGCAGAATGATTTTATTAACACCTGGTCCAACAAATCATGTAAATTTTAAAGGAGATAGCAGTAATTTACATTTACAGCTAAGGCTCCAATTTAGTAAAGGATGGAATTCAACAGATCACTCAATGTTAGGTAGGTACATTTTTGTAGCACGAGAAACTTAAGAGGTCAGACAAAAAACCCCAATAATTATGTAAACTATGCTGTTTATGCTTCACTTTCATTGAAATAAATGGTTCCCAGAAAATTCCCCAGCTGCTTACTTGGTCCTGTTAGTTTTCCAGTAATGACCACTGCTTCCAGCAGGCTTAAGTCTTGCTCATAACAATGCACATATTTAATGCATTGTATTAATTTTTAGAAATTAAAACCACCATGCTTAAAAGTTATAATTCATTCTTTAATTACAACGTTAAGTTTCAGAAACTGGAAAAATAAAACAACAGAAAAAAATCATTTGTGGTGTCTTCGCTGGAACAGGAGGAAAAAAATTAATTAAGCAGTCATTGAAGTCAAATCATTTTCTGTAAGTAGGAGGGAAAGTAAGGAGACACACATAATTGGAAATATCACCAGATGAAGACAACAAAACCTTCCTTTTATCCAGACTTTGTTGATGCTAAAGTACACACATAACATGTTCTCCCACCTGCTCCCATACAACACAGCCAACCCGGATTGCTCAGAGCACTGCTTTCAGCTGCATCCTGGTGCCAGTGCTACAAAAGATGCAGCATGCTGAGAGACAGCTGACAACCTCTGGTGAACCAGAGAGGGAAAGGAAAAGAAACTAAGTGGGAAAGGACAGACATCAAGGAGTAAGAACTAAGAAGACTACAAGTCTCTCCTTACACACTCAGGGCTTAGTAGAAGCCACTGGAATTGATGGCAGTGGCACTCATTCCCTCTCCTGAGCAACCAAAAGCCAAAGGAAGTAAGAATCCTGCATTTCTAGGAGGTCGTGGCCATGATGGTAAAGCTGCTTGTTTCTTCCACTCAGCTTATGCTTGCACAGTACCCTCCAGCCTTGTAAAGGCTCTCAAAAACAAACAACGGGGCCGGGGGGGAACTCCACTCCCATTATTTTGTCTGGCAATAGTGCAACCTTCTGTCATTATTAATTCTAATCCACTAGATGCTGAATCAATTCTGCTTTAGTTCTCCCATCATAATCTTAAATAGCTCAAGCTTGAAACAGAAAAGTGTTTTATACCTTGCTGACATTTACATACACAATTTATTTAAACAGGCCGAGCTAAACTCTTCTTGCCTTAAAGTAAGGCAGAGGCCACTGTACCAGAGTGCCTTGCCTTAAAGCAGGTTTCTTTTCAACGTATCAAAGCATTCAAAACAAAAGATCTTGTTTATCATCTCTCCCTTAAATAGAGCTTTAAGAGTTCCCCAACACCACAGAACTGCTCTGGTTCTATCACCCTAATTTCACTGCTTCAGAATGCACAGAATCACAGCTGCAAAAAATAATGTTAAAAATACACTAAATTATTTTAACACCCAAATTATTTTAAAGTTCCCTCTGCTGCAAACTTTGGTCACATTCGATTTTCATTTAAATTTAAGTAAGCTCAAAGACACCGGAAAGGACAAACTCTCCTTTTCTTGTCACCTAGAAAAGAAAACCCATTGTGCTGGTGGAAGTAGGCACGCACAAAAGTAACACAGGTTCCCTAGAAAGCACCGAAGAAACTCTCCCTGCAGACACACAGCTGAGACGGGGCACTGCGTGAAATGCGGCCCCACCGCCTCCCAACGGCCTGTAACGGCCTCCAAAGGCTACCGAAGGGTAGGAGAAAAAGGAAGAAAACCCAAAAGAATATATATATATTAATCTACATAGAAGGGCTATAAAGGCGGCGATGAGCCCGAGGTCCGGGCGGCCGGGCAGGCTCTGCGCGCCGCCCTCCCGCCGCACGGCCCGGTCCCGCCGCGGCCATCCCGCCGGCCGCGGGAGAGAGCCGCTAAGGGCAGGGGCCGCCTGGCCCCGCCGCCCCGACCCCCGCCGGCACCCAGGAACTCGCCGGAGCCGGCACCGGCGCCGCCGCCAGCCGGGGACTCGCCCCGCTTCGGCCCCAGCCTCCCCGCGCCGCGCGGAGAACCGCGGCACCGGGAGCAGCCCCAGGGAAGCCCCCGCCCGCCCCGCGGCCCCCTGATCAGGCAGCCCAGCCCGCCGAGCCCACCTGGCGCCCGGCCGCCCCGGCCCGCCAGGCCCGCAGC
>WTSP01013726.1:0-38132 GCA_025331215.1 Actenoides lindsayi | reverse complement strand
CTTTGGGGTCTGCGCCTCTGAGCACACCCCCCCCCCCCCCCCCCTCATTTTCTCTTCTCCCCCTCTGCTGCCCGCCACAGCCCCTGTCACTGGCATCGCTTATGGTCACGTCGCACCCACCACCTCAGTGGAGGTCCCCTGGCCCCCCAAGCCCTTCCACTGCTCTCGGGGGACACACGGGTGCCCGGAGCAGTATGACACACAGCTGACCAAGTCCACAGAGTATCTGAGTGATTTTTAGCTGCTAAATATTAGTGCACATGCTTCCAAGCCCAGGTGAACTGAGTTTTATTTTTTTCAGGGGAATCTTGGTCAAATTTCATGGCCGTGACAGGTAACAGGAGGCTCAGCAGTCTGCTCAGCAGTCCTCTCTGCTAAAAGAACTCTTTTGTTTTGTTTTGTTTCCGTTTTTTTTGTTTGCCTTGTTGGTTCATTTGTTTGTTTGTTTGTTTTCTGTTTGCTTTCTTTTGTTGTATTTTTTTTCCAAAGCAAATGACCACAGTAGCAAAATTACTGTGAATCTTTTCAAAGTCTGGTCTAAGCATATTTTCTGCTAAGTGTGTTCTAAGAACCAGCTAATGGTTTTCCCTAAAACTTTCTTAAAAATACCTGAGTCTGAGTCAGACACGTAAGGTAGAAAACATCACCCTGACAGTTGGAGTCTGGGGAAGTTGCAAGCAAGTAGAAACTAGATCTTACAAAAGGAAGTGCAGGGCCAGCTAACTTATCAGCTCTTCCCATCGCTCCTGATGACAGAAGGAGAAAAGGTGCCCTTCTGCTTCCTAGGGAGGTTTCCAAATAGGAAGAAAAGGGCTTTGTTTTCAGTTGGGGGGGGAGGGGTAGGTAGATTTCAGCTGAGGAAGGTTAGCAGGGAAATGGAGAAAGATGGGAAACCTGCAGCAGCTGGGGCACTGTGTGAGAGAAGCTGCCTGGTCAGTGTTTACAGTGTGTCTCCAGCAGCTAGAAAGGGCAAGATGATTTTAGTTTTTGCTTCATTAATAGCTGTTGTGTCCTCCACTGTACCCTCTTTACAGCTTGCAGCTTTCAGATTAACTCAGACTGTCATACTGAGCTTCCCACCATCCAGAAAAGAAAAGTTGTGATCTCGTGTGAGTCCTGTAGGAGACAGGGAGGAAGAGGGAGACAGAATCAAGGAAAAACTGCATCATCCAGCCAGATCTGCATTAGGCCCAACATCTGTATCCTGGGATCAGATTTCTGCTGAGATTTCACTTGAAGGCAGTTCGTCCTTCCTGCTGGGAAGAGATCATCTGCCACAGGATGAGCATTTCGTAATTGAAGCTGAGCAGTATCCATGGTGGGTGATGGTGCTTCTGTGTGAGGATTCCAACCAGATATTGCACCACTGGTGTCAGCTGAAAGAAGCCTATTTTCTGGGTTTGTGTCCAACAGAATCACCAGATTCTTTTCTGATCCACACATTTTAAAGTGTTTGCAGTAATCTCAGATCTTCGAATCATCAAATTAATTTCAATACTCTTCTTCAAATACAAAACAATCTTAACCGAGCACATTGGTACATGGTGAAATCGCTTCTCCCATAAGAAGAACAAAAATGGGATAGGATAGGATTAACAGTTCAGTTGGAAGGGACCTACATCAATCCCGTGGTCCAACTGCTGGGCTGGTAGAAGTTCCTTGCAGTTGGGGAGTTTGCTAAAAGCATGCCCAGGTCATGCCCTGGTCCATTTTGCTTTCCATTTACTCCTCCTGTTGTCCTACAGAGTTTCTGAGGTGCCTGCATGAACTTCCCAGTTCTTCACATTATGTCTGTTCGCCAAGTGTTTACTTGACCTAGATTCTTTTGAAACCCATCATCTGCGACAACTTTAGCACAGACTTTACAGAACTGGGTAGCTGGTTAATAAATTCTGTGACCTGGACACACAAGCTCTGCCATTTTATAACCAACAGTATAGGCAGTTATTGTTCTATTTTATTTTTTAATATCAGCTGTTTTCTTAAACAACATTTTTTTCTAATTAGAAGATTAAGCTGTTGCATATATGTCCTGAATTACTAGTTTCCCTTTTGTCCCTCAGCATAACATCTCTTCAGAAAGGTGTTTCATTCTAAAGACAATTGGGCTTCTCACTGAAGGATTACGTCACATCTGGTAACTTGCGGAATTTAGTTGTCTGCTTTTAACACCAGTTGTTACTGTGACACAATTAAAGGCAGACAAAATATTCTACCTGGTGCCACTGCTTACTGTAATTTTTCCATTTGGCATTCCAAATAAATTCCAGTTATATTTCCTTTATCCTGGGTCTGTTTCCTTAAATTAGCAACTTGGACAGTCCATCAGTCCCTCTTGCTCTAATGGAGAAACATCATGAATGTCCTCATTCTTTTTCCTGAAGACCAGTAACACTTCTCTAACATGGTATTTTATAATATGAAGAAAAATCTTCTATGGTAAAAGTAATTGAAGTACAACTGTCTAATTAGCATGCATCATATGAGCTAAATAACTTTTATAGGAAATTAGTGAAGAGTAGACTGAACATTAAACTTGCATTTATGAATTACAAATGTGGAATTGAATGTGTGTGTAGTTGTAGATAAGACCCCTGCTTGACTATTCTAAGGGCTTTAAACTCCCCTTCCACTTAAGATGAGAGGAAGAAGGAAATTAGGAATCACATGGAAAATACCCAGCAACCAACCAACCAAAACACATTATGAGCCAGCCAAAATATTTTTTATTGTTGTCAAATTTATGTTAGCCCCAGTGCTAGTTGCTTCTACCTCCCATATGTAAAACATTCTCCAGGTCCACCAATTCAGTACATGAAATGATGGGCCATAAGGATGCTCCTTATAGGAATTCTTGACACGCAGACTGATATTCCTCATTGCTGCCCTTGTGTTGGTGCAACCCTGCACCAGCTCAGCTTCCCCAACAGAAACAGCATCTCCTGACCCTTGCGATGCTGGGTGTGAACAGTCTCAGAGCCCACTGGAAGCTAGGAGGATCTCATTGTTCAGAGAAAAAAGATCAAGAAATGTCATAAAATGAAGGCACGGCTTAATGCCTACCAAAATCCTCAGGCTGGGCTGATAGGCAGGGTGACCTACCTCATCATAGAATAGCATCATAGAATCATCTACGTTGGAAGAGACCTTTAAGATCATCAAGTCCACCACTAAGCCATATCCCCAAGCACCATATCAATACAGCTTTTAAACATTCAGGGATGGTGACTCAATCACCTTCCTGGGCAGCCTATTCCAATGCCTGACAACCCTTTCAGTGAAAATTTTTTTTCCTAATATCCAGTTTAAACCTCCCCTAGTGCAGCCTGAGGCCATTCCCTCTTGTTCTCTCACTAGTTACTTGTGAGAAGAGACCAGTACCTACTTCTCTACAATGTCCTTTCAGGTAGTTGTAGAGAGCTATAAGGTCTCCCCTCAGCCTCCTTTTCTTCAGACTAAATAGCCCCAGTTCCCTCAGCCACTCCTCAGCCACTTGTTCCCCAGGCCCTTCACCAGCTTAGTTGCTCTTCTCTGGACCCACTCCAGCACCTTGATGCCTTTCTTGTATTGAGGTGCCCAAAACTGAACACAGTACTTAAGATGTGGCCTCACCAATGCTGAGTACAGAGGGACAATCACCTCCCTGGTCTTGCTGGCCACATTATTTATAACACAAGCCATGATGCCCTCGGCCTTCTTGGCCACCTGGACACCCTGCTGGCTCATATTCAGCTGCTTGTCAATCAGTACTCCCAGATTCCTTTCAGCTGGACAGCTTTCCAGCCACTCTTCCCTGAGCATGTAGCATTGCATGGGGTTGCTGTGGCCCAAGTGCAGGACTTGGCACTTGACCTCATTGAAGCTCATAAAATTGGTCACAGCTAAACTCATGCTGGTATCTGCCTTTTCATTTCATACCAAATCCATCAGTGTGGTTGTCTCTGTTGACCATGGGAAATAAAGCACCAAACTACATACAGTAAAGTCATATTTAGCTACATCATGCTGTTGATTCACAAAAATAATCACCTGAATTCATGTCTCTACTTGTTCTCTTCACGGTGGTTGGAGAAACAAAATCTGCTCTGAGAGGTTGTATCTGGTTTATTTGACTAGCTGAAAGAAGCAAAAACCTGAAAAAATGGTTGGGGCTCAGAATCTATCCATCAGCTGTCATAGCCAGCCCAGCAATTGGGAGGGAAAAAGAAAGAAGGGGAAAACCCCATCCCAGCCACAAGAATATCCCTTCTCCTTACCTGCCAGAACTTTGTTCTTCTGCCCAAAGAAGAAGGGGGCTGTCAGCTCTTGAAAGTTGGTGTGAAATAAGAAACCATTGGACACAATACAACCACATATTAGTGGCCACTCCTTGCAAACCAAACTGAAGCAAATAGGATTAAATCAGAGTAATACCTCATGTGATTACAGCTCATTGTGTTCAAATAAAAGCTGACGTTATCGTGAGCGATTTGTTTGCGGGTGGGGGTGGAGGAAAAGAGATGCTACAGCTTTTACTCACAGTGACTGCTATTTATGATGCTGTAAAACCACAGCAAATGTGTTAAATTCACTGCTACGAGCACGTATTGTGGCTGTAATAATTTATTTCAACTCTTAGATATATCTTTATACTAATAATACCTATAATAATATTATTCTGTATCAGTTATTTCAGACATCAAAAACTTTGTAGATGTGCCACTTTGCAGATGTGGCAATTTGTAACTGTATTTGTAGCTCTGTAATCAATATGGGAACACTTTATAGTCACATCTACCTGCTGCTTTTACAACCCCCTTCTAAACAATTTCAATAGAAACTGAAGAGTAAATGTGACCGGAGCCCTCAGCCAACAAAACTGAGAAAAGAGAAGTATGTCAGTGCTAATTAACTCCAGCACCCTGCCAGGCCCGCCTCTCAGCAGCTCTGCAGGCTGTAGTATGGTTACTGCAGGTTCAGTAGTATTCCCATTTAATTTGTTCAGAGAGGGTGGATAACAACTCTTCCAGCAACAATTGAGCGCTGGTTAGATTATTATTCCCAAAACTGGTCCTATTGCCGGTAGTACTTGGGTCTTTCTCTCTTTGCACTCTTCTTGTTTTGCCCTGGCTTCTCTGTGCTCTGTAACCGTATCTCTTGCTTTCTAATTAGGCTCAGGAAATCTGACTGGGGGAGGAAAGAAGTCCTGAATGCAGAAGAGGCTTCAGGAACTTGCTTTATTTTGATTATTATTTACATATTATTTATACACATTTGGGTTTATTTTTTTAAATTATTATTATTTATTGTATTTTTCCTAGTGTTAATTTCAGTGGGTTTTAAACTATGTGCTTTATGAACTACTTAAACGATGCTGACACATAATCTATTCCCATTCATTCTCTTTTTTTTTTTTTCTCTCTACCCCACAAGGTACCATACTGTTAAGTTATGATTATTCTGAATATTACTGCTTTCTTTGTAGCAGCACTGTCCTCCCCCACACTCACCCAAATCTATGGATATCCTTGCTTTAGGGCTTTTTATAAGAATCTAAACTTAAAACTTGGTGTTGTTTGCTTGAATAGCCTTTTGACAAGCCAGAAAGGAATTCTATCTGAGCTGTGTTGAGGAGGGAGAGCTGCAGCGTGACCTTGCTCTTGCTTCTTTCAAATGATAACTTCCAGGAGTACTCCTAAAATCAGCCCACCCTTATCTATATTTTACATTTAATAGTCTGAATTCCTTGAAAGTCACATAAACCTACTTTCTTGTTCAGGAGCACACAGCATGGTGATATCTAGGAAGAGAAATTGAGATTTTCAGCACTGAAGTTCTTGGCTATGTACCCAGACCAGGATGGTAGTGACTGAAGGATGGCTGTTTGTTTGATAAGACCATAAGACATTAGTTTTTCAGTCATGACCTGTCTCCCAAATTTCAACTATGATGTGACTGTATGTGTAACTGGTTCCTCAGCTGTTATTCCCAGCAGAGAGCCCTGGAAGCACTGACCTGTTCAGCAGGGCCAGCCCTGTCATGAAGCACATCCCTGGTGGCAATCCCATGCAGGAGAGCTTGCTCTTCTCCTGTTGTGTATATGCTGCGATTAACTGGGGGTGCAACCTTTGTTTAAACACACCTTAACTAATGCAGTTTAATGGGGGCAACAGTGAATACCACAAACCCTGATGTGGGTTGCCCAATCACAGTGTGAATGGCAGAAAGAAACATAGGCTATGGTATCACAGCAAGAGCAGACTTAATCTGTTCCCCTGTAAAGCAAAGTTGGTAGAAACTTGACCTTGTCCACCTAAGGCTGAAGAAAGCAGCCTGCTGGGAGAGAAGCAAGCTTATCCATTGCTCTCCCAAAAGAGGTAGTTTCTTCCAGATTTTATACAGCTTGAAGGCTCTTGGCATTGCTGTGGAGTCTTAAAAATAATATTGTTGTCCAAAGGAACTAAAATTCAGCCAACCAATATTTAAAGGTACTAAATACTTTTAGAAGTATTAAAAAGGGATGTGTGTGCGTGTAGGGGGGGTGGGTGTAGAAGTAAAAAGATTTAGATAACAAAGCTGAAAAAAACCTAAACGCACACCCCCCACCCCCCCCAAAATGTCAAAACAGACCAAATGGTTATCAAGTGGCAGTTTGGAGCCAAGTAATCCCCTGCAGAACAGAACGGGGAAAGCAACAGACCTTACTTCCTTCTGCACATGAGCCACACCTTGGCTTGCCATGGAAATGAGTAACGCAGCAGGACTGGGGCTATCAGAGAGGACAATCCTTCTCCTACCTCTGGGGGACAGAGTTGCCCCAAGTAAGAAGGTTGTCAAGTATGTGTTAGTACGAACCCTGGCAATCTGATGTCCTCCTCTGCTTTCTTGCAATGTCTCCCATATGCTTGGTTATAGCTTCTAGATACTCTATTGTATCACAATTCTCTTTTCTCACTCCTTTTCAAAGACCCCTCCCACCAAAACTTGCCCTGACATCAGATCACTCTTCTAGTCGCACGGGATACAGAATTGGTCTCTTCTTGGTTTAGGGAAGGGGTTTTTATTACTGCTATTTCTTCAAGCAGTAGAACAACAGAGACCAGTAACTCATTACACTGATCAAATCTGAGCAGGTTTCTTGTGCAGGATGATGCTTTTTGCTGAGAGAATTCTATTGCCTTAGCAAAGGCACTGATTTGCCTTTTGGCTTCCATCATGCATATTTCCATGCCACAGCCTCAGGCTATGTCTTCAGCTGTGCAGTGGACCAAAGCAACTAGAACTGAGTCCTAAGCTCCCAAGGATTTTATCAAAGATTTTATGACAGTAGCTGTCCATCTGAGAGTGGGGGAGGCGGCTCTTTATCCTTATATTGAGTGTCAGCTGGTGAAGGCAGATCTCATAAGTAAGTATTAAGCTCTCTTGCCATTGCTCTGTCCCCCAGACTCCCTGACACTTGTGAGAAGCATGCAAATAGTTTGCCTCATCCTTCATTGAAGTACACAGACTCACCCAATAGTCACTGTTACTGTCTAGACTTGTCACAGTGAGACCTAGTCATGAGACACATGACAGCATCTGCAGAAGTGACACCTCATGCCAAACTTTGTGTCTGTGTCATGCAAGAGAAGCTCAAAGTCTTTACAAGCCTCTGAGAGAGATCAGTGTGCTGGGATCTGAAGCTCTCTCTGTCTGGAGGGTGTGCTGCTTATTTCTCCCAAATGGTGCAGAAGATGGTGGGACAGAGACTACCTCAAGCTGGCATGAAATCCCTCCCATGGAGGCCACCACTGGAGATCTTGCCTAGTATCAGGCCCAGCTGTGGACAATGTGGATGCTTCTAGCTGAGCCGAAGGTGCACAGGAGGTCCTGAAGCGCCACTCAAAAGCCTGTTCTTAAAAGCTGAAGCTCAGAAGTCAACCTATTCACTCTCCCATTTGGCAATTAAACAAGTCACATTGTTCTTCAATTTCAAATGCTTTGATGTCACTCCATCCCTGCAATGTAGTCCCATGTAAGACTTAGGGCAGTCAGCTGCAGACCTCCCTTGTTCACTTGCCCTGCTGCAAGGCTCTCCAGAGCCTGCAGTCCCACTTCTCCAGAGGGTTCCCTAGGAATAAAGGCACCAAGGAGCTGTAATATTTACCACATGTAGGCAAGGCCATCTTGGTAGCAGATCTTGGTTGGTCTCTGCAGAGAGCACCATGTTCCCCGTGTCTGGTTCAAGACCCCCTGTGTCAGAGCCTGTGTCGGAGCTGCCATGAGAAGCTTGATTTTTGAACCTGGCTCTTTTACTTGCCCTTGAGGAGGAGCAGCCTCACCAGCAGCTGGAAGAAGTGAATTGGCTGGTCACTGGCTGGGACCCACTGAGTGTGGTGGTGATCCTTTTCTCCACCTTGAACATCTGCTGGCCAGCTGCGTGGATCCTCACCTTTGCCAAGCTCTGTGCTGATGCCAACATGTTTGTTTGATATTCTCCCGTCTTGCAGTTATCTAATCTCTTGCCCTGGGGCTGGGAAGGCCTGAGAGGGCTGGTGTGTGCCCGCCCTGTTTCCAAGCACTCGTGAACACGTTTATGAACACTTCCTCCATAGGTACTGCAGAGCTGAGGATGTCTTTGTCTCAAAATATTGTAGATACATTGGAAAAACTTGGATCTCCAAGCCTTGCTCAAACTATTAGTTAATGGTCTTCCTTTCAAGTGCAGGATGAAAAAGATCAATCACAGCTTTCTTTATTGCATGTGCTAGAGGTGGTTTGTACACTTGTAGAGGGTGAAAATTATGTTAGAAACCCAGTTATGGTCCTCTGAGGTGAAATACCAACACTTTCACTCCAACACATAATTTTTAATCACGGCATAGTCAGAAGTCAGATCGTTTCCTGTGGCTTTCTAAAAAACCACTTCAGGTCAGTTGTTATCAGGTCACCAATATTTACACTTCTTTCCCCGCAGGCTAGTAGATTTCGTTACATACTTTATTTAGACACCATAGGAAGTTCTCGTCTATTTTTGTTGTAATTACCAGATATATTGATTGAAGAAAAACACTTCATTCTGACCAGGTTTTTTAAAAGCACTTAGAAGAAAAAGGTAAAGTTTTTTTGTTTTGTAGGTCAGCAAAGAGTAACAGTACTCAAGCTCCTAAAATGTCCCTTTTAAAACTCAAAAATAGGCAGGTCGCTGCAGTTTCCACAGAAATTAAAGAAGTATAACTTGCAAGATTTATCAGTTGATTCAAGAAAAAAACATCCCAATACCTACATTACAACTTTATAAGATTGTCAGTCCCATGCAGGGACTGAAGAACCGAGATGACTACAATAAACCACCCCCTCTCCCTTGTTCCTGTAACTGCACCCAGTTATAATTATGCAAGAAATTAGCAATGTTTCAAGAACAGCTCTGATGTTAAGTGCATGTTTTCAAAAGCATTTTATGTCACTGTGTAGGTTACAAAATTGCTATTATGCAACCGGAGAGAGAGAGGAGACTCAGAGGCCGTATTTTGTCGCTGTAGCTCAGCACATCGCCCCACTCACGCAGGCACCATGAGTGGGGCTGCAGACACAGTCGGAGGGCTGGAGGCACGTGTTTCCCTTTGCGAACCCTTCTGATCTTAAAACCAGCTCTTTTTGAAAGTGGATTTAAAAAAAAAATCTTATTTCGGAAAGCCTTGAGGATAGTGTATTGATTTTTTTTTTTTTTTTTTTTTTTTTAATGCCACAGCAATGTAGTTCGAGAGGAAAAACATCAGCAATGACCACGGTACCTCAACACTGTTCTTTACGTTTTATTATGTGACTTTCCAAATAGCGTTGTGTTCCAACAACTGGGAAGAAAATGGTGCGTGTCCTGCACGCATCCCTGCTCGCTGATGTTTGCGAGGACCAGGTAAGCAACAGCATGTCCGAAAGTAGAGTGGCCCAAACAGGTTCACGGCATTCCCAGTCACTTCAAACCGTGCTACGCCGCCTGACCGAAAGCAGACCCCGCACCACCGCCCGCAGCGATGGCAACCGACCCGAGGCGGCCGCCCGGCAGCTGCGGGGGCAGCTCTGCGCGGCCGGCGGCCGCTGCTGCGCCCCAGGACCTCCGGGACCCCCAGCTGCAGTAGCCCCTCTGCCCCCGGGCGAGGCTTTGCAGTTCCAGCCGGGAGAAGCTCCGTGCCAGCGCGGCTTTCTTTTTGGCAGAAAGTTGTGCGGGTGCCCGCCCCCGGCTGCCCCGGGGCGAGGCGGCGCCGGCGGGGAGGTGCTGGCGGGTGACTGGCGGACTGGCCGCCTCCCCGGGCAGGCCGGCGGGCCGCGGCCGGGTTCGGGTCCGGGGCGGGGCGGCAGGGCCCGGCCCCGCTGATGTCAGCCGGGACGGGGGAGGAGGGGAGGGGAGCGGGGGAAAGGCCGCCCGTGTTCCGGGTCAGGCGCGGGAATGCGCGGCGGCCGCCAGCACCAGCGCTGCGCCCGGCGTCCCGCGATGCCCGTACGGGGAGGGCAGCGGCCCGCCGAGGAGCAGTAGGGGGAAGCCCCCCGCCCCGCTCCGACTCCGGTTCTCGCCCATTGTTCTCCCGGGGCCGCCGCGCTCGCCCGGGGCCGCTTCCCGCCGCCGGCGGCGGCGCGCTGGATGCGGGTTGCCGCCGCCGACTCGCCGGGACCCGCGCTGCGCGGCGGCGGAGGGGGGCAGCGGCTCCTGCGGCCGGCGGGGAGGAGGGGGCGGCGGTGAGCGGCGGCGCCGCCCGCCCCGCGGCCCCCGGCGGTCCGGCTCCCCCCCCGTCGGGGCGATGTTCCACTGCATCCCCCTGTGGCGGTGTAACCGCCATGTGGAGTCCATCGACAAGCGGCACTGCTCGCTGGCCGCCGTGCCCGAGGAGATCTACCGCTACAGCCGCAGCCTGGAGGAGCTCCTGCTGGACGCCAACCAGCTCCGCGAGCTGCCGAAGGTGAGCGGGGGGCGGCCCCCCGGACACCCGGCACCGGGGCCGGGCCGGTCCCGGTCCCGCCGGCGCCCGGGGTGGGGGTGCGCAGGTGAGCCGCCCCGGCAGGTGCCCGCCGGCCTCGGCGCCGGTGGGATGAGGCGCCGCCGCGCCCGCCCCGAGGCTACGGTGAGGGGCTCCTGGACGCGCGGTGTGCGGCGGCTGGGGCCGTCAGCCTGTGGCAGTAACCCCAGGAGCTAAAGGAGGAGCCGGAGTCTCGGGTCAGCGTTTAGCGTTTCGCCGTAGTTTGATGGGCAGTGAGCTTTCACGAGCAAAACCTGGAGCTGCCCGTCTTGTGAGAGGAGAAGTACTCGTTGGAGGGCAAGAGGGGTTAGGGCTGGAGTCACAGGATGGAATATAAATTGCGATTAACATTCACGTCATCGGAATTACGAGACCTTGGAGGGTTTTAAACCCTCCCCTTTTTCCCCCTTTCGATAGATACTCTCTGCTCTGTACGTGGGAAAAACAACCCCCCCTAGTAGATAACAGCGTTCCCGTTTCTGCCTTCAACTCCTCGAAACTTCATCATGCAAAACACGAGACACGAATAAGCTCTTTCTTTTTCTCGGTGTAAGTCCCACACAGTTGTCGGTGGTTTTGCTGAAACACGTAACCAGCTTTTTGCACATAATCCTTTCTGGTAATATTGTGGAAGGTGAGTTCACCTTCAATACAACGTGGTTTTGACATGTCGAGGTGGTTGGTACCTGCCAGCGTGACTCGCGGGATGGCTCTTGCTGATTGCCTCATGCTAGAGGAGCTCCATCAGAGCCATTCCAGCGAGGCACTGGTCGACTCCAGGGGTACAAGAGCAAGTGGGGGACGTGCTCATCTTTTGACTTGATGAAGCAGGGGTGTTTTTTTCAGTGTTTCCTCTTGAAACTTGGGACGCCTCGGAAGCTTTCTGTGAGTTGTGGTTGGTAGAGTTTGATATAGGAGGGTAGGCTCTATCTGGAAGCAGCACCATAAAAGTGTGTGAATTGCAAATGTGGAATCCAAGAAACTGAACTCAGTAGTGAGGGAAATTTTCAAAAGCACCTTTGTTTCTATCTGAATCGAAGTTGGTCTGTTCATTCTGTTCATACCAAAACTTAAACCAGTCTCACTTTTCTTTTTAGTTTTTTTGAACTCGTTTCTTCCACACAAACTTCTTGTGGGTTTGGTTTTGTTGTTTTTTTTTTCCTGTTTGTGTGTTGGTTTTTTTTTTTACTCTGGGTAGTAGGAGTAATCATGATGAAGAAGTTTTCCCATAGACAGTAGTAAAGATGTTCAGTTGAGATGACATTAAACATTAAATATAGTGCTCCTTTTTATTTATTTTTTTTTAAAGTTCTAGGCACAGGTTTGCATCTTCTTGTGACTGAACTCTTTATCCTTCTGAAGTAGAGCAAAACTGGTTTACACAGCCTCTGTGTGGGTGCTGTTTTGACTTCCAGCAGTTTCTGCTAGCTCTGTGCACGACTAGACTCCAGGAGTCTCTTTGTACTAGACTTTTCTATTTCGTGTTGGCTTTTAGGCTTGTACGCTTCATATTGCAGGGTTATTGAATGTGCTTGAGACTGAAATCGCATTGAGACCTATGGCCCTCTGTCTTGTAAAAAAAAATAATAAATCTGCCACAAACTGGTTCTTGTGTACAAATGTAAATGATGGTGTCTGTTGTTCATGGTATTAGGTTGTATTTATTTCTGTAAATATAGTGCCACCTATTCACTGTTTCTCCTTTTTTCTTGAAGGGTAGTATAGGAAATAGCCTTTTTTTTTGGTCATGCGATGGCTAAAAATGCCACTGTTTCCTATTACTTACATGTGAGAGTACATCCTAAGTCCTGTACATGTATAAAATAGCTGAAGTAGTAAAAAAGAAAAAAGCAACCCAGGCTCTTTGGCATTGCAGTGGAATCAAGCAGAAGTTGAAGTTAGATGGAAGATTTTTATTTTATTTAATGTGTATGGATCAGATTACAGGAGTGGCTAAATATACTGTAGGAATACGTTTGTGGGTTTTTAGTTGGACTAGGAGGAATCCGATGAAATACAACCGGTGAAATGTACTTGTAGTATCTGTCCTGAGTACTTTGTGCCTTGTCAGCAATGCAGGAAGGCATTTTTATTACGGCTTTTTGCATGGACCTATGAGCTTTCCTTGTCAGTTCCTTATGATGGTTTTCCGATAAATGGAATACAGTGCCATCATCTCAGATAAGTGTACAATTGATTGATTCGCTCTGTAAGTTTTTGGGGTACAAAAATACAGCTGCAATCCTGGATGTGAAAATAATCTACTGAGGTTGGGAATGGATAGGCAGAGCCCTGTTTAACATTTCTACCAGCAAATCTTTTTAAAAAGTTCTACTATAGGGATCTGACTCGGGAGAATAGAGGAAGATCTCTCTGTGGAAGATAGCAACAGGGTACACTGTTCCCTTTTATGTTAAAAGGGGAGTGGCGATGCAAAATACGGATACAGAATTGGAAATAAGTGCGAAAAGCTGGGGTACACCATACCTCCTGCAGAGAAAACATGAAAGAAATCATTAGGGCATATAATTAAGAGTTAGGTCAGCATAGATCTTAGTGGTCGTTATGCCCTTAGTCTAGTGCAATGCATTTTGTTAGTCTTACCTCCATTACGTTTCTTTGCTATGTTCATAAAGGCAGTAAAACAAGATCTGACTGTTCTTGTTTTTTTCTGAACTGGCTCAGTTCAGGCCTAAGCAAGTTGGGGGGGACTTGTTTAACTCTCAGTGGCTGGTTAGTTAGAATGAAGTCCTGAAGTTCACAGTGATCTGTGCTGATTCCTGGTGAATCACCTGTGGCCTGTGTGGATGCTCCAATATATCCTCTAACACTGATCAGGTGTTTGCATCACTGAGATGGTTGTGATCCTCCTTAAGAAATTGCTGCTGTAAAGGCTCACCTTGAAACAGTGAGGAAGAATCTCCCTGTAGACTCTGACTTGCAGCAGAAGTTGCCATGGTTGGACGGACAAGGAGAACCGCAACTCCTCCCCTGCTGTTCATTCTACACATTGGTAGTTTCGATCTCCCCTTCCCAGTGTGGGCAGTTGTGGTCTGAAGTGGCTATTGCACCAGGCAGCAGGTATTGTAATACTTTTCTGAAACCAAGTCGATACTGAGTTCTTTTCCCTGCTTTGCCATGGGGCAAGTTTGAGACAGTGATGATAGCTTTATCTCTAGAGACATCTGCTTTCCTTCCACTTGCACAATTTTTTCACCTCTTCAAATGTAAGGCTTTCTGAGGTAGATAAATATCAGCAAGTGGCATGTTGGAAACATGGACTTGCTGCGTTTCTCTCAAGTTGATGGTGCAACTCGTGTTGGATGCACACGCTTCCCCCCTTCTCCCCTGTTTCTCCTTGCCCCCGTTTCTATTAAGTAGCAATGAAAGGTGGTCTTTGGTTAGTTTGCTCTAATACACCAGTAAAAGAATACGCTCTATACGCCCTAAAGCTTCCATTTTGAGGTCCAGAAGTAGTCTGGCTTTGTTTAGTCTGCAGTCTTTGCTAGCATACTTAAAATCTCTGTTCTTCTGGAGGATAGGAGAGCTTGTTGTATGTTAGGGTGTCAGCGAGAGAAAACCAACACAACAAACACGCACAAAAATCTCCTCAAAAGACAGAAGACAAAGAACTGCTGTAGTCTCTCAACGGGAAAGAACCAGGAGAAAGACTCGGCAGTATTTCTGTGTTGTACGTTATGAGGGTCATCTGAAGTATCCGGAGGAGAAACAAGAAATACACTTTAAATTATTTTGAAAGAATTACTTTGTTGGTTTGATTTTTGTTGTGCTGGCTGACCAAAATGTATGATAGAATTCTTAACCTCTTTCTAAGGGGGGGAGGGGTAGGAAGGGTTTATCTGGAAGACATCCGAAAAGAAACGTCCAAGAAGCAGAGGGAGATATCTTTGCCCCCGTTATTTCCACTCCTCCCCTTGTTTACTCCTTTGTTGCATTAATGCATATGTGCACCAGGAAAGGAACTCAGCTTTGGTGACCCCCTTTTCCCTACAAATACCTTTCTTTCCTTAAGCTATACCTGTTAGCCTCTCAGGAATACAAGTTTATAATTTATATTTGTACGGTAACTTAAATTTTGTGGTATTGTTTTGCTACTGCACAAAGATCCTTTTGGTTTCCTGTGTCAATACACTGATTCTTTCCCCAGGTCTCCTTAACTGCACTGCTGGATCCCTGGATCCCTTCTTCCCTTTCTTCTCCAGTTACGCGACAGAGAACCTATGCTTGTGTTGACAGCGACCTTTCCATAACCACTGGCTTCTCAGACTCCTTTGCCCCTGTTCATTCTTTCCCATCCTTGATGCCCCAGCATCTTGCTTACTTCCTCTGACCTAAACAGCTCCATCTGCCTTGTGTTTCTGATTCTTTGCTTCATCTCCTGCCCCTTCTGTGCCAGATTCTCAACTTGCAAACCTTTTTTTTTTCTTCCCTTTTCTTTGCACTCTGCTCGCTCTTTCTGCTGCCTCCCAGGCTCCCTCTTCTGCTCCTGCCCTTCGTGCAGGATGAACCAGCCTGGTGGGATGCGCTGGAGGAGCTGGCTGTGCGCTATTAAGCTGCTGGTGGCTTTTGCAGTATTGAGGTCCCTCTAGCCTTTCTTGGCAGATGTGGCTGTTTTCCCACAGAACAGCCATTTCTAGCTGTCAGCATGCTTCTCACCACTAAGGCTTTACAAGACAAATTAAAAGAGCTGCACCCTTCAGTCTCAAAAGGAAGGACTTTATATACGGCCACTGGTAGAGTGTGGCTCGTAACTTACTTAAAGAATTCCTCCTTCTGTGTTGGATCCTAAGTACCTTCTGCTGAATATTTGCTGTATCTGCTTTGAGTGGAAAAAAACCATAGTATGCGGTCAAAACCAGTGTGCATAGAGCAACTTAAAAATGTAGTTTGTGGTTTTGGTTTGGGTTTTTTTCCCCCTAAACCTGAACTATTTTTGTTTTCCTGAGGAGTGGAAACTTGAAGGCTTTTTCAGCTCAAGCTGTAATGTGTAGTATATCATTTGCTCCATGTCAAAAGCTGTACTTCCCCGAAGAACAGGCTTTCTGGCAAATTGTTTTGATGGAAGAAAGTAACACATTCTGCACGACGCATTTCAATAGCTTCTGTAATGAAAAGCATCAGATAAAAATAAAATGCTTTCAATTCTATAGATCAGTCTGTAATTGATGAAATGTTGTTTCCTACTCCTGTACATTAGAATTTAAGGGCCAATACATTCTGTCAACTTAATTTCTCTGTGCCTGGAATTTCCTGTGCAAAACTGGATCTCTGCATATTTTTTTTTACCACTGGTTAAAAAAGCAGAAATATCTTATGAACCTTTGAATGCAGTATTATATTTTGGCTTTTATATTCAATCATTAGCATTCTTTGCATTGGTGGGTGGTGGAAATAGCTTCTAACTCTTGTTTTGCTGCTGTTTTGTCTTGCTGCTGCTCAGTTGTTTTACTCAAAGGATAAAAACCACTTTCCCATGAGACTTTTTGCAGATGTTGTCTGTGTGAAAACTCCAGTGGCAAAAAAAAGGAATTCAAAATTTTATGTATGCACTTAGTTTAGCTTAAAGAGTCTGCTGAACTCTTTCTTCTGTTGGGAATGATTTTTCTGCAGTTTGTAAACCTAATCTCATGCAGCTCTGAATCATTTCACTTCTCTGTTTGAGCATACAGATTTTTATGTCACCTGTAATTTTTCTTCTTGGTGTTATATGCTAAAACTTTCCTGTAGAGTTATTTGATTGATGTGAGACCCCTTCCCTGAGGGACCTGGTTAAACCCTGGCCTCCTCCCGTGCCCCAGTTTCTGTGTCGGAGAAGCTGATGGTGAGCTGCTGCTTGGCATTTTGGCATAGGCAGTGTCTGTATCTCTATTATGTGTTGTGTTGAAATCCAGGGTGCTGTTATCATACCAAAATCTTGTGAAAACTCCTTAAGTCCCTCAGTTCTTCCCATACCGCACCTCCTTCTCAGGAAGAAACCTTTTAGACTAAATTTCACTGTTCTACCACCATAGTTTCCCTATTATGCAACCATAAGCCTGAAAGACATCTTCTTGGTCGATGGTTGGTAATCTTCTGTGGAAAGAGATGATATCATACTATACTTGTCTTTTAAGTTTGTGCTTACAGATTGTAACCATCCCTTCAGAAGATGTAAACATCTAGAAGCTTTATTTCCTTTTTTCAGTCAGTGTAAGCACAGGGATGTGGTGGGATCTCATGTGGCTGGAGTGTTGCAGTGGATTAATACAGGCTCTTTAAGGACGGGCCAGGAAAGCAAGGACATGGAGTTGCCTTTCATGTGAAAGGGCAGTGGGGATATGAGAAGCTTTGCCTTGGGGTGGATGATGGCCCCACTGAGAGCAGGTTGGGATTAGTAGGTAATGTTGTTTTGGGTGTCTGCTGTAGACTGCCTCATGGGGAAGAAGTAGTGGATGATGCCTTCTTCAGGTTACTGGAAGAAGCCTCATGTTTGCAGGCCTAGGTCCTCATGTGGGTCTTGAACCACCCTGACATCTGCTGGAAGGACAACACAGCGGGACATAAACAATCCAGGAGTTTTGTGGAGTGCATTGATGATTTTGTAACACAGATAATCAGGGAGTCAGTGGGCAGAGGTGATCTGTTGGACCTCATATTTATAAAAAAGAAAGGGCAGGTTGAGATGTGAAGGTCAGGGTACCTTGTCTGTAGTGACCATGAGATGGTGGAGTTCAGGATCCTGAGAGAAGGAAACACAGCAAAAAGCAGCATTATAACCCTGAACTTTTGGCATGTTCAGGGATCTGCTTGGAGATGGTTGATAAGAAAGATATTTATGCTGTCATTCAGAGGGACATTGATAGCTTGGAAAAATGGGCAGACAGAAATCTCATGAAGCTCAGTAAAGAGAAATACAAAGCTCTGCATGCACTCCCCATTCTCCGGTACAGGCTGGGGGCCAACCATCTGGAAAGCAGCCTTTCAGAAAAAGGTCCTGTGTCATCTAGTGGATGACCGCTGGACTTGACCATGAGCCAGCTAAGTTCCCTCATGGCAAAAAAGGCCAGCGGTATCCTGAGCTGTGCTAGGAACAACATTGCTATCAGGCGATCTTTCCCCTCTGGCCAGCACTGGGGGGAGCACAGCTGGAGTACTGTGTCCAGTGCTGGGCTTTCCAGAAGGAGAGGGCCATGGACATACTGGACTGGGTCCTGCAAAGGGCCACAAAGATTATTACAAGCTTGGAGCATCTGTCATGAGAAGAATTAGCCTTGAGAAGTAAAAGGCTCATGGGATCTTATGGGTCTATATAACTACCCCATGAAAGGGCATAAAGAAGACAGAACAAAACTCTCAGGGATGCCCTGTGACACTGTCAGAGGCCATGGGCACAGACTGAAACACACGGAATTTGTCTGAAATAAACCCCCACTTTTTTACTGTGAGTGTGGGCAAATGCTGGCACAGGTTGCCCAGAGAGGCTGTGGAGTCTCCATCGTTGCAGATGCTCAAGACCTGACTGTACATGGTCCTGGGTGAACTACTTTAAGTGACCTGTGCTTTGAGCAGGGGTTTTGGATGGACTATATGATCTCCAGAGGTCCCCCCCAACCTCAACCATTCTGTGATTCTGTAGAGGACATGTCAAGGATTTTAACTGTCTTCAGTTTTGATGTTTTTAATGATGCAAACAGAATTGCTGTGGTGTTCACTGTTTTTTCATCCTCAAATGCTTAATTGCATCTTTTGCTTTTTAACACTGATAGTGTCATGGTGGTTTTGCACATCTTGCTGCAAATCCTTGAAGAAATACCACAATGTGATTTGAACAAGCAGGTACTTCCAGTTAATATCAGAGAGAGAGCTATGCTGCTGCGTGAAACTGAAGCAGGCCTTATGCACATGGTAAAGGTAGTTTTACTCAAAGTTTAAGAATTACTTTTCTTTCCAGTATGACAAGTGCTATGTAAAATATTTTCTAAGAACACCCGCAACTTTACAACTTCAGTGTCTTGAGAATACTTAGGTTTTGTAAAAATCTTTTGTGAGCATAGCCAATTAGTACTAGTGTGCAACATGTGCTTGAGTTATTAAAATAAATAATGGTTTCTGGAGAAGCAACACTGGATCCTTGTATTAACATCCCTCTAAATACAGAACACTCTGTTGAAGTCTCCAAATAAATTTATTACCAGATAAATACCTCTGTTTTATTCTGCTAGCTTCCAGGTTCTTCTTTTGTATTGCTGTAGACTTGAAAAAATTCTGTTTGACATCAAATTTGAAGGACCACAGTCTGATTGTAGCTGAGGGAGAACTTAGTCTGGTGTTCCCTACAAAGTCTGACTTCCCTGTTAACATTCCTGAGATCATTCAGAAGATTCTGAAGTCTTCTTGGTTTGAAATACTTTCTAATGGCAGGTTTTCTTGTTGTAACAACTGAATTCTACTGATTTTTTTACCTCAATTGGAATAAAGTAATTAGGTGGCTGTGTTTCAATACTTTGAACTCTTTTTTTTTCCTGTAAGGGGTCTATTGTTGTAGTAAATTGGTAGCATCCTCTTCTCCATGTGATGTACACAGATAAATCAAGGTTTGTGGGCAGAGATGATACATCTGTAGCTCTAAAATAAATTTTATGATTATACATAGAGAGTTATTTTTCTAATTATATCAGTTGGTCTAAAAAAAGATGTAACCTCCTGCCAACAGTCTTGTACGCTGGAAAAATACACAGTACAAATTCATTAGTGAGATTGAATGTGGGGTTTTTTTGTTGTTGTTGTTAGTTGTTTGTTTCTCCAAATGGCAAATGCATTTAACGGCAACGAATCCATATTTTGTTGTAGCAGATGTTTTCTGGCCTCTCTTAAAGGCAGAGATAGTCCCTTCCACCGCTGTACTCTGATGACTGTGGCGTCAAGTGATCCTTAACCTTTGTTACCTGTTCTTAATCAACATAAAAGAGAAAGTAAATCCTTGCCTGCCAGGAAGCAGTATGAGGCAGCTTATTCAATGCATCGCTCAGTAGAACAGCATTTTAATTCAGTGCTGCAGCGTATTGGATTTTGAGAGTGGATAGTCCCTTATTTTTTTTAAATGGACGGTAACAACTGACAGTAGGACCTGCAATTGGCCCGTCACTGACTGTAGTTCAGAAAATGGTAGGTGCTTTGAAAATAGGTAGACACTGAATGCCAGCTTCAGCGAGGCATCGGCTGTCGTTTTTGCTGTTGCCTTTAGAACCTTCTGCCACAACCCTTCTGCGAGGCTGATCCTTCATACTGCTCTTCAAAGCGTCCTCTGGATTGGGGGGGATAGCATTTGCAACATCTGGTTCTGTTAAGAGTACATGCCCATGAACTGTTATCTTTTTTTAATAATTTCTCACCATGAAATCTAGTAATTTTATTAATGTTTTGTATGGATTCCTGCTTGAATGTGTGCTCCTATGCCACTAATATTCGTGATGACAAAGTTGGTGCTAGGATGGTGCAAGACCAAAGTACAGTTTCAATGTATTCTACAAACATGGCCTGGGCGTGTGTACAGTTTCAATGTATTCTACAAACATGGCCTGGGTGTGTGAAACAATCTTTGACCGTGCTAAGAATCTGTAGCAGTTCTTGTTTTGACATGAAACATGTGAAGATAGAATTAGAGACCTCAGCTGTGTGGAGCAGTTGTCCATTTGCTGGCTTGCTCCCTAGCAAGTGGGCAAGGGTCTGCATACCATGGTCCATCATCAACTGCTGCTGCATCTCTTCATGGCTTGAGAGGAAATCCATTAGTTGCTTCCAGTAATGCTTTGGTAGAGAGTCATCAACTACAAGATGACTCTGCTGTGCTGCACTGTGAATTAGACCCTGCCCTCAGAAATAGTTTCAGTATCTCAGTACTTTATTTGCAAATTAAAGTGCTTGGCCCAAAGGATCACGTGGAATCTGTATTTGTGAAACCTTGTTGCCCTCACCAGCTGTCCCTGGTTGCAGGTGAAAGCAGGTGGAGTGATGTTGATAGCAGGCTTTGTGGGAGATGCCCAGCTGATAACACCCATATTAGACTTCACTGGACTCTGCTGGGAGCTCATTACACACTTCATGAATCTGGAGTAGGATCCAGCTTCCTCAGCATTTCATTGTGCAGCTACTTAGGATGTTCATCTAGAAGAAGATGTCTACTTTCAGTGCTCTTGCTGTTTTCCCTTAGTGTTTCTGCTTTTGCTACTGGTGGGTTTCCCTGGGATGGATTTCAAGACTGACATACAGGATTGCACCCTAGAAAGAGTTTTTTGCTTACAAGTTAGTTGTGGTTTCTGACTTGGGGGTATCTTGTGCTCTTGAGTGGAGGGCAGGGTGTGTTACTGTGTATTACTCACCATGAAATCTAGTAATTTTATTAATATTTTGTATGGATTCCACTTGCTTCTGTGAGTGTTAAGTGTGGCCATGGTTCTTCTCAACTCCAGGCTGGTAGTTGCACTGGCTGACTTTGCAGTAGAAACAGTGGCTGAAATTCCACCAGTTGGTTAGTGTAGGGCATGGAAGTTTCCTGTCCTTTTGGAATTCTTAGCACTGAATGTCCCCTATGGAAAGACTTTCAAAGAGTTAACTATTGATGACCTCTACAAAAGAAGATTGGGAAGGAATGAGGAAAAGCTTGCCCTGCCCTCTCTGCCCTTCTGACAAACAGAGGAGGGGAGGGTATTTGTATGTATGGCTGTAGCAGAGCCCAGTTATTAAACACATCCCCAGGAAGCAGAACACTTGAATGCAGTGCTCCTTCTGCCTTACATGACTCAATCCTTGTTCTCCTCATAGCGTTCTGACCACCAAGCAGCGTGTTTGCCTGAAAAAAAAAGTTGGACTTCCCCTACTGTTTTTCTGAAGCCATGCAATGGTGCAGACAAAAAGCCTACCAACTTCTAGGGACCAAAAGCAAGTGATTCTAGGTCTAGACTGGGGACCTCATTGGAGAGCTTGAGAGCGTTGTGTCAAGCCATGGTGAGAGGTTATTTCATGGATTTGATGCCATATCTTTTTTTATTGTGTTTGTCTGAAGAAAGCTTTTTTTTTCCCCGAAGTCTTTATAAGGCAGTATAAAAAGGGTGGGGGAAAGACTGAGTGCAATTTCCCTCATCTGGTGACTGAAGGAGGACATGTAGTTGGTGAATGAAAGTGAACAAATAAAGTGAAGGCTTTCCCTGTTGATTTTATTTTACAACATAGGAAAAGAAAATGGAGCCTCAAGTAAGATTTGAAGCAGGTGAAATAGAGATGGTGTTTGAGAAACAGGACCTAGTAATGTGCTGGGTCTTGCTACTGTATGTGATTCCTGTTTGAATATAATGCTGTTATTTCCTGAAGAAGCCTTAAAAGCTGAGGCAGCATGTGTATGTTGAAAATCCTTATTGGTGTCTAAGGGAAACCTGACATTAGAGCAGATATTCACGAATTTTTCAGCTTGTCAGCAACAGCTCAAGTGCCTACACAAAGAAGAAGAAAAAAATCTTCTATCCTGTGTAAATATAACCCTGAAACTGGAGTTAATTTGCAGTTTTCTTCCTCCTGTCCCTCTCTGATCTAATTTCTGATGCTCCTGCTGGCCCATCTCAAAAATTAGGCAGTGGATTTCATTAAAGTCTCTATTTTTAATTCTCATTGCTAGTAGCGGCCTTTTTATGGAAACATTTTGCTTAACACAGTAAGCCTTTAGTTATACTGCTTGTGCCAAATGGATTTAGAGTTTGACATGTCTCTCTCTAGCACTGGAAAGGCTCTAGAAGTGAGGTGGTGTTCCTCCTCATAAACAGTGTTAGCTACAAGTAGGTCTTTGTGTCCTCCTGTGTTTTTTATTTCAATTGCCTATTGTTTTCTTCTAGTTCCTTTTTTATTTTTTTTTCATTAGCAAAGGTGCTGAAGCATTCGGGCAAGATCTCGGGCATGAATGTTTTTGGTTGCCTGAGTGAACCATTGAAAGAAAGCCAGTGACATGTTGTTTTGGCCACTCCTGCAGGAGAAAGTCTTGAGTTTTATCAGTTCTACTAGTTTGGCTTAATTCTGTTAACTTTTATTTCTAGAATTGAAAATACCCATATATATATATATTTTTTTTTTTAATAGTGCTATTCTTTTTTTTTTTTTTTTTTTTTAAAGTATAAAAAATGAGGACTGTGGGATCACACTGTTTGTTTGTACTTTTTGGTGAGTCACACACTTATCTCTTAGTTTTTTGCTTCTGTTGGCTGACATTGACCCAATTTTGTCAGAATTAAGTTTGGGGTTTTTTAAAAATATGTGGCTGGATGGAGGAGAAAGACTTGGTTAGTTTTCCAGTGTGAGAAGGGCTCTATTCAAGATGCGTGTTCTTAGAAAATCCATGTAAGAGAAGCCACTATAAGTTCTTTGATATCAGGAAAAGCTTCAATTGAAGGTTGGGAATTACCACTACGTAGAAGTCTGTAGGCCTCTTTAGTGCTGATGCCCATGGAATTATTTATCTCATTGAAGCACTATTAATTAGGCTGCCTAAACTAAGCAGAGTATTAAAAGTGTTGCCAAGATACTCGTAGAGACGTCGGGTCTGCAATCAAAACCTGCTATTACAGCCTGCCGGGTGGATGTGTTGCTCTGGCCAACAACCTCATTGCACTTTGGTTCGTGTTAGAGCTTTTCAAATAAGAAGCTGAACTGTGTCTGATATATTGAGTTAGGAACATGTTTCTGGTTGGTATATGTTTAAGAAGTTACAGATATTTGTAAAAACAAACAAGAATTTCAAAGAAGTACCATTCACATAACTGCAGTTTCTGATTTTACCTAGGAAATGGCTTAATTTATTAAAAAATGTTATGCAAGCTAGAAATAAAGGTCCCAGATAATTTTTCTTTTAAGCAGTCAAAGAAATGAGAATGCCTTTAAATACTGTGTGATTTTGATTGTTGCACACATGGACTCAGCACATTTAAGAAACACATACCTGACTGGTGTAGTGGGGGTCCTCAAACCTTCCTAGCCCTGCCCAGCCCTTAATAGCTTTTTGATGTGCCTTCTGTCTTTTTAACCATGTGCCTTCTGTCTTTTCTCACTTGCCATTGTCAAGCATCTCTGGCAAGGACAACTGTTGCTTATGAGAAGATTTGTAGTAGAACATCAATATTTATAAGTGTCATGTAGTTTAGCAGCTACACACTGGCTGAGAAACACTTTCTGGCAAGTATTTATATTGGATGTTGTTAGGACAGATTGGGATCTCTTCTGTGGAACGTACTCCTGCTGTGTTTTCACAAAAGTATCTTTAAGTGTTTTTGTAGGCTGCTGATGGATTCTTGGTTTAGTCATATTAATAAATATTTAGCAAAAGCGATGCATTTGTTTCGGAAGGTAAAAAAATGTTAATGGTAGGAAAATGCAGTTATGGAACCCGTGAGGACAAGAAGGATTAAAAAAACATTTGTGACTATTTAAATTGTAATATATGTTTTTAGTGATCTAGAAATGCAGAATTGTAAAGGTTTTTTATCTTCCTCTTAGAATTTCAACTCTGTTACCAAAGACCTTTAATACTTGGGGAGGAAGGAGTGCCATTCTGACTGAGAAAATGGCTTTGAATTTTCACATTCAGATCTGGTGCATCTTTTGACTGCTGAGTGTTTATAAAAACTATGGAAAGCTCTGTCATTTTTGTTCCCTCAAAGGACCCAATGTTTTTGAGGGAAAACACATTCATTACAATTGTGGTTTATATTTCTGTGACAAGGAACAACAGTGTATGTTGGTGCTGAGGTTGCAGTATCTTGTCCTTAAAACCTGATTTATGATCCTGCCTAGTGAAGACACTCCAATTAAAGTTGAAAACCTGTATCATAATACAGATCCATAAGAATGTGCTTTTACCGTGTGTCCTAGTAAGATGCTTGTCTTACTGCCCCTTTTCATGTCAGTCTAAGCTAAAATGGAGTGACATTCAGAGCACACGCTCCAGTCCCGAGAAAGGATTACAGGAAATTAAATGTAAGCAGATACCCCGAACTTACTAGGATCTCCCAGTTACCCTGAGGGGCAAAACCCCCAAGGGTGTGGGCATGTGTTCCGACTGCTGAGAAAAACTGCCTGTGGAGTCCAGGGACACAAAAGTCTCTCGAAATTTGAGGAGTCTGTCAGTTATTGTCAAGATGACTTGTAGATGAAGTCATTTAATTCTGCAGAGATCCTCACCACTTGCAGTCACACTCATTCAAAGGCCTGCCCTGAAGAGAGGAAAGCTGTGATAAGAGCTCCCCAACTTTCCTAGGGATGCCTCCATCTCAGTAGGGTTTTAATGACCATTTTGTCTTTTCATCACTGGCTTCTCCTGGTGCCTGGGGCTGAATGAAACTTGTAGCTTGGCCTGTCTCCTTTGATGGTTGTTTTGTCCTGAGGGCTGCCAGACTCTCTGAGCCCATAGCTGGGGGTCAGGGAAAATTAGCATCCTGTCTGCATTGTGTGCCTGTGTCTTCATCACTGACTTGGGTTCCACCTCGAGTTGGGAAGACCTGGAGTTGTGAGTATCTCGCCCAGCTTTCATTAGTCCTGAGACTGGGCCGCAGTGTAGAGGGTATATTAGGCTAGAGAGAAAGTCTTCCTGAGGGAAGCTGGCTCTGTAACCTGGTTGGTTGTGGTGCTTGCTGGTGAAGAAGACCTTGGCAGCCCTTCTCTGTGGGTTTTCTGGATCATCCTTTAGATGTGCCCCTCTGCATTAACTTCCTAACGAGCCTTGGTGTGTAATTAGGATGCTTTTAATTACTCTGCTGGATAACCTCACCCCATTATTGGTTTTGAAGCAGGCATTCTGGACTTTGGTAGCGTCTGTCTGCAGTGATCTTTAATAGCGAGCTTTACAGACTCTTTTTTTTAAAATAAATTTTATTTTTAGGTAAAGCACAGATTACCGTTTGTTTGCATGTAGAAAAATTAAAACAAAACGTTCATTCTGATGCAGGTCTGAAGGAGGTCTGCAGAACTGATTTTAAGCAATAACTTTAATTAGCTCACATTTTGAAAGCAGCTTGCAGTTACTGCTTATCGTTTATCTTGCTTATATGTGAGTTCTGTGAATATTTTTCTTATATGGAATTTTTTCTTTCTTTCAGCCTTTCTTTCAGCTGGTGAAGTTACGGAAACTTGGACTTAGTGATAACGAAATCCAGCGGCTTCCTCCAGAAATAGCAAATTTCATGCAGCTGGTGGAACTTGATTTGTCTCGAAATGGTAAGCTCTAATGTTAATTTGTTTGATTCTCATAAAACTGGGTTAGTAGGGTTTTTCTGTCTCTGAAGTTGCTATCTGTGTCCTGCAGAATGCTTTTCTGTGTAATTCATGGGTTTGCCTGTAGCTCTATTTGGGGAGGAGGGAAAGAGCAGAGGAGAGACAGTGGTGGAAATACAATAATAAAATAATGCTTGACAGTAGTTCTGCCTTTGTGAGAGCCTTCTTTATTTTCCAATTTTAAAAATGCTTTACATCCTATTTTCATCTGTGTGTCTGTCATAATGTTGATTTCTCTCCCCAAGTTCTCTGAAATGACTAGAATTTAAGAAGAAGAAAAAAAAAGTTGAAAGAAAAAAAGCTCCTTTCTGTCCAAACAAAGGCTGCCTATGGGTTAGAAGCCCAGTTCTTTATCTTTGCTCTCCTCTTTACCTGTGATTAGCAGGAGACAGAGTGCTGGTAATTCTGGTTGTACTTCTGGAACAAGAATCAGTCTGTTTGCCACCATTGGAGATAAATTCAAAAAAGGATGCCGAGAGAAATGGTCTTTTAAAATTTGTTGTTGGAAATCACAAGGGCTTATTATTTGCTTATAATGTTTGCTGCTTTTATTGTGCCGAGCTATGATGGGAAAGAAAACATGTATTTTTAATTTTTTATTTTTTTCCAGGTATCCTGGTGAATTTACCAGTTCTACAAGAAGTTCAGGGGCTGCTGGGTCACCTTTATGCAGCCTTACGATCCAGTGATCTAGAAACAGTGAATTGGTGTTACCAAATTAGAGCAACTGTCAGCTATTTTTGCCTCCTTATATGCAGTGGTTATAATGTGTGCACAAAGTGCTCTCTGAGGTGTGATGGATGGGGTGGAAGAGAGCAAGGTCGCCTAACCTTGTAAATAAGTGAGGGATATAAATATTCAAGAGAAGAAATAATGTATTGGGGAGCCTTTTTTTCTTTATGGTTTAACTTCGCATTGACCCTTTGCCACTGAATAATATTTAGTAGCCACTGCACCTTCCTGTAACTACCTGAAATTTGCAGCTCTCCTTTATTTCTTTGATGCTTTTAGTGCCGTCTTTATTGGATGGTATAATTGATGAAGCATAATGAATCTCCAGGCAGTTGCTGAAAAATTTCTGTGAACCATGTAATTTTATTCACATTTGCAAAGCCTCATGAGAGCAGAAAACTGAGGAAAAAAAAAAGCTGAGAGACAGAAGAAACACATTAGTTAAAACATTTTAGAAATACATGATCATTAATTGGCATGGTATTTTGGCTACTGAGTTTGGCTGAGTTGGGTGCTGTCTGTGACAGACCTTACACAAAAGGAAACCCTCTGTTGGCTTAGTAATTCTCTTTGCAAATGAATAACCAACTGCAAAAGAGCTGGTGGATCAGAGCCATGTGAACTCTTGTCGGCCTGACTTGGAAGTTGGCTTGAGAGCTCAGCTGTAACAAGAACAGATGGCGTGAACATTTATGGTTGGGTAGATCTGTGTGTGTCGTTAGGAGTTACTGCACAGGGAAGTGTTTTCTCGAGTGGTGGGTTGGACTGGTGCAGGTGGCAGGGAGCAGTTGCTTGCCTATATCCAAGGTTCAGTGTTAATGGCCCATTTTATTGCATTACTTTCTCTTCTCTGTGGTTCATTGCAGAAGGTGACTGATACTGCTTCCCTCCGCTTAATCGTGTCATAGTTACTGTATGCATTGACTCTTCAAATGAAGTAACTGATGTTACTTTCTGCTGTTTGGTCACGTTATGGTTGTCTTGCAGCTCTTCAAATTGAAAGGCAAAGCGCACACTGTTTGGGATGCCGCAGGGGAAATTCTCACATGATTTTGGAGGCTTACAGTATTTTCATTTCTTAACTTTGTGTTTTGAAACCAGCGTCCAATGTGTGAGATTTTCAACCTGCCACAGGTTTCTCCTGTTTGGTGGTTTGCGCTCCATCAGTTTTTGTTGTTCTAACTACCAAAGTACTTAGAAAAAAGAAAAATAGGAACTCTTTGTATTCCTTTCAGGCAGAGAAAAACAGCCCAGCTTTTCAAAACGCAGTATGCTGCATGAATAGGAAAGTGTGATGGTGACGTCTGAACTGGGAAATAAGAGATCATTGTTCTGTGTTTTTTGTTGTTTTAGCTGTCCGGTTCGGTGCACTAATTGCTTTCAGTTCTGGCCATTCTGTTTCCTCAAGAGCTTAAAAACTGCACATATAAATTCACGTAATGTTCTGTGTGCAGGAGTAGTCCTTTGTATTCTAACCTTTCATCACAGGAGGAGGAGGAGGAGGAAAGGGTTCTGAATAAGCAAAGTACTTCCATTTCCCTCCTAATAAAATGGTAATGTATCTTCCTTTCTCATTCTTTCTAACCCTTTGGTCAGCTTATGATCTTTGAAGCTCCATGAGATGGTGGGTATATTGTACAGCTGGATTTGGGTGCCCTTCCAGGCTGCAGTGGCCACCTGCGTTTCGTACAACCGTGAGGTGTTTCATCTGGAGGTGGGACTGACCCCTCCAGCCTAGATCCCTCTTTGTGCTTCAGAAGTGGCTCTGGAGGCCTATGCAGTGCGGTGTTACGCACTGAGTAAGTAGCCCTGGTTCATAGGCACTCAGTAAAGGTGAGCAGGGAAACTTTAAGTGTGGCTTGCTTAAATGCCCAAGTGTTTTAAAATGCCTGAGACATGCTAGTGTATGTTAAAAATGTGTTACGTGATTAATCCTTTAAGCAGTTTTTGGTTAAGAAGTGAATCTGTAATTATGAAAATCCTTCATAGTGAAACTCAAAAACCTTCAGCAGAGGTAGACTTGATGCTACAGTGATCTTGGGTGTTCAGGAGAGAAGATGGGAGGCTAAGGTGAGAGCTTTTGTGGTGCAGAAGGAGATGGATCTGCGGGAGTCTAGGAGCTATATGTCTTAAACTTTTCCTGGATTATTTGCATGTTGATGCTGTTTCTTCTGCCTCTGCAAAGCTGTGTGCTCATGCAGATTTTCTAGGAAGCATCCCCACTGTGCTTTTCTAGTCTGGCTAAGGCTGTTATTTGAGCAAAAGTTAAGTGGATGAATCAAGGATGGGAATATCAGAGGGCAGGAAAGCTGTGCTAAGAAGACAGTGTTGTGTTGGCTCAATACAAGAAAGACATAGAACTGATTGAGCAGGTCCAGAGGAGGGCCACAAAAATGGTCAGAGGGCTGGAACACCTCTCCTGTGAGGACAGTCTGAGAGAGTTGCAGTTGTTGAGGCTGGAGAAGAGAAGGCTCTGTGGAGACCTTACTGTGGCCTTCCAGTATCTGAAGGGGAGCCTACAAGAAAGCTGGAGAGGGACTGTTTACAAGGGCTTGTAGTGATAGGATGAGAGGCAATGGTTTTAAACTAGAGAAGGGTAGATTTAGATTGGACATTAGGAAGAAGTTCTTTACTATGAGGGTGGTGGAACACTGGAACAGTTTGTCTCTGCCACTTGGTCTTAGGTTGTTCAAAAAGCTGATATACTAGTTCTGAGGCTAAAGAAAAGAGACTTGTAGAATTTCAATGCTGAGCTTTTGAGTTGCTGGCAAAGCATGTCTGAGACTCAGAGTATTCCCTGTAGCATCTTCTGAGGTAGATGCTCAACTGCGGTGTGTCTGAAACTACCACTGGTTCCCTCAGGCACCCCAAGCTTGGGTGAATCTTTTCCTGGATTCTCACATCACTGTTGAATTCTGCAAGGACACAGGGTCACTGAAGCCACCTTGCTTGGTGTCCTTGAAGTCTGAGTAGGGCTCCTGTGCTTTGCGTTGAGTTTCCACACAAGTCTTTGTTCTACACGGTAGAGGAGAGATTCTGCTCTAGGCAGAATCAGAAGCACTCGTGTGTTGTTTGTTTTCCCACAGCACTCGGACACGCTCTGCAACAAGTCTCGAAAGACCCTGTGATTCAGAAAAGAAGT
Source organism: Actenoides lindsayi (assembly GCA_025331215.1). NCBI lineage: Eukaryota > Metazoa > Chordata > Aves > Coraciiformes > Alcedinidae > Actenoides > Actenoides lindsayi. The sequence goes on along the minus strand of WTSP01013726.1, from coordinate 7,982 downwards.
GCCATCTCCAAAGGAAGAAAGACGTGCTCAAGTTCTTGCAGTTTTTTCCTTGCACCTCGGCTGGCACTTTGTTCAGCCTCCCCCTCTCCCAGAGGGCATGCAGCTTGTCTCAGATCCCTGGGAGCTGTAGCAGGGTGCTATCCTTGTTGCTCATCCCACAGAGGTTCTCTCCAGTGGCTCCCTCCCCTCTTTTTTCTTTCTGTGCAACCCCTGGAGGCTGAATTCTTAGAAGTTAGGGTCCTGCCATCCCAGATTCATTAAAATGTTAATGGTTTTTCTTGTTGTGTAGCTTCTTCCAGACAGGACTGGGAATGCATAAAGTTTCTGTAGTTATCTTAATGCATGCTGATATTTGGGATTATGTATGCTGTATTCTTGCAGACGTGCTGCACTCCTTTTTAGTATCCCTCTTTTCCAAGAGTGCGTTTCATTTGCCTTTGACGAATATTAAGTCCTCCAGGTTCCACTGATAGGTTTTTGTCACGATATTGCAGGCCCCTTAAAATGCCCTGAAGGTGTTAATTTAATTGTAGCATTTTTATTTGAAAGAAATTGCTACCCTTTTTTCTTAACAGGTGTGGTATGGCAGTCTGGACTTCCTTTTTTTTTTAAATGTCCTTTACCTTTTCCAGCCTTTGTCAGCTTGTCAGCAGCTTGTTTCATTCAGCTCTTTTAGGATACAAAGAAAATCACTATGAGCTTTCATGCTGGACAGTGGTTGCTGGGTATCAGGCACTGAGGTGTCTTTCCTACCCTTCCTAGCTGTGGGAGTACCATCTGAATCATCCCACTGTCCCCCCCCTTCCCAGATGAAGACTAACCTCCTTGCTTATGGAGGAGATGAGCCTCTTGCACTTTTGTGTGTGCCTGCATGCTTTGCTGTCTTCTGAGATAAAAGCCTGGCTGGCTTCTCTTTTATTCTTTCTTTCTATTTATTTTCTATTTCTTTCTATTTTCCTTTTCCTTTTCCTTTCTATTCTCTCTTCTATTTTTTTTTTCTCTGCTCTTTTTGGTTCCGTTGAGCATGCCTTCCAAGGACTTGGTTATGCAAACCCGTAGCATCAGTGTAGTTGCTGTGTGCTGGCAGATTGGCACTGTCTGTAGTGGCTCTCTAGCTGGCAGCAGATAAGGGGATTCAAGGTGGCCCTTCCTCCATGGAAGTGCTCTGTCACCTTGTGGTTTGGTCTTGCGTCCAAGCCCTGGGTCTCAAAACAGTGGAAAAGATGCAAGTGTATGGGCAGTGGGAGAATTAAATGGGTTTTGATAATCTTTGTGTTGGTTCTGTTGCTGACTCTGCTCTCAGTGTAGCTGAGATCTATTACTTTGTGAACTGAGGAGCAGTGGGTTTGCTGTGACATCTACTGAGGAAATCTGTGTGTGGGCAGATCTTGTTAAGCCATATTTGTCTCTGCATGATGCTTGATACCAAAACCTCAATGTGGTTCTTTACTTTGATATCCAATAAGAATAATACTCTTTACTTAATGTGTACAGTTTCATACCTACCATAGAGATGGGTTCTGGCTACATGATATATCAGTTGCTACCCATTTCTGTAGTTTGTGGTTAAATTGATGATGCAGTTGTTCTGGATACAAGTCTTGTGACATCAGGATATTCTCATTCCAGAATCTTCTCTCAACATGGTTGCCATGTTGTGGGAAGTATACTATCATTTATGCAAAAAGAATTACAGATTTCACGAAAGACAGGTACACTACTTCAGGATTACCCTAGCAGTAGAGATGGTTCCTCAGGAGCATCTCAATAGTCACAACACTGTAGTGTAAGGAGACAACTGCTGCTATGTAAGGCTCATGGTCTGAGCAGTGCCCATGATTTTGGAGGTTATTCTTTGGCAGCTGTTGCAAATGCACCATGAGCCTTATTTTTACCTTTTCCTTGCTTCCAAAATGGATTACAATTGCAGATTTAGAAATGTTTGTTTTGTTTTGTCTTCAGTTATCAGAGTACTTTCAGAAATAAACAGCAATGACATGGAACTGTTCTACTTCCAGTTGCAGGCACTTTGATATTACTGCTCTTTATTTGAAGTATTTATTCTTTTTAGCTGCTTTACAACCTGATTAGAAGTCTCTTTAGAGATCTTAGTCATCCTCTGGACACCACATTCATTGTGTGTTGTGTGATAGGCAGATTTTAGTCATTCAAAGCTTTCTTAGGAGGCCAGGTGGGCATGCAGCAGCTGACCTGCAGAGCATCAGTCCGTGCCACTGAAGAGTGGTGTGTAATCTGCAGTGCACTTGCTCGCTATCAGTGTGTGGCCACCAGCGCTTTCCCTTTTAAATTCAGCTGTCTGCTCTCGAAGACATACCTGTCATCCGTACTGTAGGATTACCTCCCTTCTGCCCACAAAATGGCCAAGTGTCGTCCTTTTGTTCTTCTCCTCCCCCCACCAAAAGCAGGATAACCTGTTTTTTCAAACTAGAAATACTGACAGAGAAAAGATTTGAACACTTGTTCAATTCACCCTGGGCTGGTGACCCAGCTATTTTACAGTAAGGACATAAGCTAATTAGACAGAAGCACTCTTAAGTCTTCTGATCTGCAGCCCCACATGGGCTCTGCTCTCATCTAACAGCTGCTGCCTTTTGCCCTCTGCTCTCTCCTCGGATCTGGCTGTCCACCTCTGCTGCACTTCTACAGCATGAGCAGTGACCTCCTCTGTGAAATTTTCTTCTCTGCCTGCCACCATCTGCCCTGACACAAATGTGCTGGTACAAGTCTGGTGGTAAATAGCAAGTCCCAGAACGCTGAGAAATAAATGAGAATTGACACTTTCTTGCTTGGTGGACAAGAAAAAAGCAACGAGGAGCCAGCAAGCTGTGCTATGAGGAAGTATAGCTGGCAGATGCATCTCTTTTGTTAACATATGAAACTGCTAGATGTTGCTTGTTTGCCTTCTAAACTGATATGTGTCCAGGTGAGAACTAATGGACAAACAAGAATTGCTCTCCTGCTCCTCAATAGATGCATCTTACTTGATGCAAGAAAGCATCCTGTAAATGCACTCACTGCAACCCTGGTTGTGAACACCTGAAAGCCATGGGACATCCCTCCAGAGACTGTTGTGGTTTGTATGGTGGTAGAGCACTACCGCAGATGATCTTAAGCTTTGTCCTGGGTCAGGCCGGTGACTGTTTTTTGTTTGGTTTGGTTTTTTGTGTGTGTATGGTAATGAAAGAAAAGATCCCTTGTTCAGACTTGGAGGTAACAGGATTTTTCACTCTTTTAGATGGTTTCTTGTTAGCAGTTGTGTTGGGTGGGTTTGGTTTTTTTTCTTGTTTTTTGACACATCTAATTACTACTGACACATATTTTCCCTTGAAGGTAGTTAGTTTAAAACCTGTGCTTAAAAGACATCATCTTCATGTCTTCCATGTGAAATTTAGGGATAGATGTACAAAACAGAGTGTTGCGGAAGGAAGAAACAAGTACTGCAAATTGCTTTTAGATTCTGGAGCACTGCAGAGCCCTACGGATGTGTAGAAATTCTTGCTTCCTTTGAAGAAGTGATGTAAAAGCAGGAATTTGTGTCACTAAAATGAATTTGATGGTAGTAGATTGGAGGAGGAGGTGAGCTTTATATGATGGAGCAGGAGAAGTAAGGTGAGAGAGAAAAAACTGAACCTTGTCACTGAGCAAGGCTCGTTAGGGAGGGGAAGGAAGAAGCAGCAAGTGCCAACTGTAATTGGGAAAGAGAAGATAAGTGATATCTCATGATGAAATAATCTAATTAGAGGAGTTTAGAAGGTGTTATTTTTAAAAGGATTATAGGAAAGTGGATTTTTCCATCATGGTATATTCTGTGAGGATTTTTTTTCCTAAGGAAACTCAAACTGATGTACTTGCTGTGTATCTAGCAACAGTGTCTAGCTTCATCCAAACTCAAGAAAAGGCTATGGATTTTGAAGGGTTCTTTTGCTTGGGTTTTTTGAGGGGGAGGTTGTTTAGTTTTGGATTACTTTTTATTTTTGTCTTTTTTTGTTGTTGTTGTTTTAGTTTTGTTTTTGTTTTGTTTGGGTTTTTTGTTTGTTTGTTTTTGTGGGGTTTTGGGGGTGTGTGTGGTTGTTTTGGGTTTTTTTTAGGGAGTTTTCCTTTTTTGAAAGCAGAAGCATAAGTTGGATACAAAAGCCTGTGTGGCCTGCTGAAGTATCAGCTAAAGTGTTAAACATCAGACAGTCCATATGGGACTGGTTAATCTAGATTAGAGATCATAAAATGACAATCTGTGAACTGGCGTTGTTAGTTCTTTTATCCACAGAGTTGCTTGGGTTTTGGTTTCTGTTTTGTTGAGAAGGTTAAATGCCATGACTATGAAATTAATGAAGAATTAATCCAACAAATTGGTAACGTTGCTGATAAAAACTTAATACACATTCGCAATTTCATAGGTAGAATACTAGTTTTTACTCTGTTTTCTTGCCTCTCAGACTGAAAGTATTTCATTCCTGATAGCCTCCAGGTCCAAGATGTAAATACTTATGTCTCCTAGCCTTGCTTAGCTTTTCATTGGCATGTATCAGTAAAAAGGTGGAAGATGTAAATTCCTTGCCAAACTCGGTCTCTTCACTTAATTCACATGGAACTATATTGTTTCCTTGTGATCTGACCTTTGAGCTTGCTGCTCCCTCCCCCTTCTATTTTCTCCTGTTTACAATTTGCAGCTCCTGGTCCTCTGTTACTGCTTCTTCCTGCAGCACAGAAGGACAGTCTGTTGATTTACCACATGTTCTCTGTTCAAAAAACAGCTTGTTTTTATGTCCCTGCATTTTTCTTTCAAGTAAATTGCCTAATATCTATGTATCTGTGAAATGCAGTGACATGCGAGGACTTTTTTCCCTGCTTCTTTCTTCGCTTGGAAAAGGGACGTATCCAGAAGCAGTGAGGAGGAGGCATGAAGTGCATGCCTCTCTTTAGTTTCTTGTTAATTATACAGTAAGGGATTTAGTTGAGAAAACTCAACCTGAACCTGTTTGTGAATTTTCCTTAAAGCTGGAAAGATGGTTCTTAAAAAAGCTGTGTCTCTTGTATTTTATTTTTTTAATCCTCAGCCTCAGAGCACGAAGAGGGAAATGTTACGACCTGTACAAGAGCCACTTAATCTTAATGGACTTTGCAAGAACCGCATGACTCCTGTCACATTGTGCCCCAGAAATTGTAGCATATTACCTAAAGAGATTGATTACTTCAGCCTTCAGGGCTAGCAGCAAAAACTTCTGGTTTTTAGAGAAAAAGAAGCCTGTCAGATCATTGTGTGTGTCATGATCTTAACGTGGAAATATAGGGAGAGGATGAGTAACCTTCCTCCCTCCCTTCCCCCTGCAGAGACAAAACCTCTAGGATCTGTGCTTGGCTGCTTTGGGGAGGGCAGAGAGATGTGGTGGTGGCATCCACAAGGCAACAGCCTACTCAGCTGGGCTTTCCAGCTGAAGAGCCCTTTGCACAGACAAATAATTGCAGCACAAATTCCTTCTTGCAAGGTATTTGATTAAGCGGGCAGTTTCTTTCCTTCCATGTTTGGAAGGTGGGTGAGGGGGAGAGTAGAGCTGGAGAGCTTCCCAAGGGCAGGCTTCTCAGAGAACCCTCTGAGAAGGTGGGCACGCAGAGGAACCTCCGTGGAAGTGAGAAGAGAACCTTGGGGCTTCTAAAGCACTCAAGCACTGTAGTGTTTAATGCTTCATTGGACCTTTTGTGTCTATGTGTGTGGTATACTGTAGTAAATTCTGTATATTATATATGTGAGAAGGGGCAGGGGAAAAAAAATCATTGTGTATTAAACTAGGTGGATTAAATCTGGTTCAGTGATGGTTATCTCTCTCCTGAGGGAAAATGCTGCATGGACTCACAATCTTTGAGTCTGGAATAGGCTTCCTGGGTCTACTTTTGATGTGAACTAATCGAACTGCTTAATTACATCTATGAATTACTAATAACTACACAGTTAAGGTATTTTGGTGATGGGCTTTCCACTCTGATCAGGACTTTCCATCTAGATCAGGACTATCCAGTCGATTTTAGTTTTGTTCTGCTCTGGCAGCGGGTTTGGACTCGATGATTTTCAGAGATCCCTTCCAACCCCAAACATTCTGTGATTCTTTGATTCTGTCACTTGCTGGTGTGTATGCAGTGTGCCAGCCCTAGCCCTCCTAAAGCACAGTGCTCCTTGTTGCCTTCATATCTGGAAAATATGACAGCATCCAACAGTTGCTCCCTGAAAGACTCTTACACATTGTGAACTCTCCCAGGAATGCGGTGCCTCTCTCATGTCTGAGACTTCAGCAAAGTTCTTGTAAAAATACTTTTTACTTTGAGTTAGAGCCTAGCGTTCAAGTAGCTCTGGTCTGGCATCCCTATTGCAGGCTAAGACCTTCTCGCAGTTGCTGTCTTGATATTGATTAGATAATTGGAAATGATGGTCACTATTGCAGAATACATAAAGGTGTTGGCCATGTAGCCTTTGGGTAGACAAAAAAAAAAAGTCAGTTCTTGAAATTCAATATAAAGTGCTGCAAAAATGTGCCACACGTGAGGTTTTATCACTTCTCAGAAGAAGGAAAGTGGGGGAATGGGGATGGAGATATGTAGCTGTTATAAAAATCTTAAAAAAAAAAAGGGGAGAGGGGAAAGCAGCAATATCAATACCAAACAAAAAGATTTTAGAAGTAATTCTCTCATTTGGACAGTACAAAATTTCCTAGTGTCAAACTGAACACTTAAGTCACTTGTATAGGGCTTGCTAGATTGTTAGCAAATTCTTGTGCAAACTAGAACAATAAACATCGGAAGAGGTATTTTGGGGGGAAGGGAAACATACCCTCTTACATACATGACTGCCAAGCCTGATTTTCATCCACTTCTGCTATCACGACTTCTTTTTGCTGCCAGTGTATTTGAATTGTCACACGTCACAGGCTTTATGGCTTTATTATTAGCAATGCTGCACAATCTGTATGCCAGAACATCTGGGGCATTGTGTAAATGTAGAGCATTCATCAGTGTGTAGCATTAGAAGAATCCTAGATATTTAAGTAGGATTTGAGCTGGTTATCCAACAGCGGCAAGAAAAGCATTCAATCTTAACTGCTGCTGATACTGACAGAGATGGATGTGTTGATGTCTGTTGCGAAATCTAGTAGTAAACAGTAATGGTGAAAGCTGCTTAATTAAGAGACAGGATGACTTCTTTATAGATTTTAGTTTTATTTTTTGTGGAGGTTTTGTGTTCGCTTGTTTTTCTCTGGGAGAATGCTTCACACAGAAAAGTCTGTATCTGTATATGAAATTATTGTGTGTTTACATATATACATGTTTAAAAATTGTGGACACTGGCTTGATTGCAAAGAAACGAGTTATTTTGAGTCCTTAAGAAACTTTGAAATAGTGATGTCGCTTTAAGGACTTCTCCAACTAGTTATCCAGGAAAGGTTGGTATGAAGACCAGGTGGTGGATGACACATTCTTTTCTTGAAGCTGATTAGCTGAGCTCAGTATTGGCATTTGTTGTTGCTGTAATGCAATGTAGAATTAACAACCCCTACTTGAGTGTAAGTAGGACCTCTGTCATCAATAATCCTGTAGTACAAATTCAGTCTTAGAAAGGCAGCACTCAGTCACAAAATGGGCACAACTGTCAGCTTTGCTGTCTGTAAGTTCAAGTTTGATGTTTTGATTTTTATGTGTAATTTTTTGTAAGGAAAGGAAAGGTTTCCATTTCTGTATACTGTTTGCATTTCTTAAAATCATAGAATCACAGAATGATAGGTGTTGGAAGGGACCTCTGGAGATCATCGAGTCCAACCCCTCTGCCGGAGCAGGAACACCTAGGGCAGACCACACAGGAACAGATCCAGGAAGGTCTTGAAAGCCTATGGGGAAGGAGACTCCACAGCCTCTCTGGGCAGCCTGTTCCAGGGCTCTGTCACTCTCACAGTGAAGAAGTTTTTCCTCATGTTGAGGTG
>WTSP01013724.1:8373-22352 GCA_025331215.1 Actenoides lindsayi | reverse complement strand
CCCCCACTGCTCACCCCAAGGGGTGGGGGGGGTGAATAGACAAAACACAACAAACCCCCCCCCCCCCCCCCCCCCCCACTATTGCTGACAAAGAGGCCTGTGACACCAGTGAATTAGAAACCTACTAATCGGGTGTCTATATTTAGCTTGTACTCAGGGGTAAATTCTAGCCATTCCTCTACCACCCAATGAATCCTCCCCAGACAAGAAGGGAGATTGGCAAAAGGAGAGCAGACTCACAGGTTGAACTGAAAACAGGTTTAATGAAACAGCCAAACTAACACCAATGCCAATATAAATTATCTGTATAATGGTCACCATAAACAGGAAGGCAGTCCTCAAAAGCAGGAAGAGGAGCAGGGTCAAAAGACCCCATCACCCTCAGCAAAATTCCCCCTTTGCATGATGTTTATGGGATGGGATACATCTGTGAGCCAGCGCTGGTCAGCTGCACTGGCTGACTCCATACTGCTAATGTCCTGCAGAGCATGGGACGCCTATGATTCTGTCCCAGTGAAAGCAGGACATCAGAACATAATTAGTGTTGGCTTGCCTTGTTTCTGAATGTGAGTATACTAAATTAGTACAGCTAGCAATGGTATGTAGGTACTTTGTGATGGCATAGCCAGACAGTACGTGCACAGTGTGATCACCAGAGGCAAACAAAGATAGGTGTAGCTGCATGTAGGAGGCATCCAAGTAACAAATGTTGCCAGAGAGGACAAAATAAGCACAAGGCACTGCAAATAGGTGGGATATGCTACCATACACACAAGAAAGATGACTGGCAAGACAGAATACAACCTTGAGATATGCAGTCTCAGGAGCAGAGAAGACCACCCTTTTGGGAGAAGGGCAATAGTGTAAAAGTATCAGGTTTAAACAAAGAAAATCAAGAGGAGAAAAGCTCACTTCAGTTTTGACTCTTCTTGTCAATGAGCTTTCAAGACTGATCTCCTGGGCCTCTGTGACTAACAACCACCAAGGACCATAGACATTAACAGCTTCAGATTGACAATATTGTGTATTCACAGATAAATTAGGATACAAGTGTTAAAGACTAACAGTTTCATATATACAGTGATTCGATGGTTTAATATTTTGTATGAACTGACCATTAGCCAAAAGTGTGTCACCAGTAAATAAATTTAGTCAAGTCCAGTTTTACAGCTGAAAGCTGTCCTGATTTGCTGGTCTTCTTAATGCTCCCATTGCAGTGATCTCTAATATATACATACGTAGATATTCAGTTGCAGCACCATATTGGTATTTTTGCTCCTGAACCCTTGAACTTCTAAGAACCCCCATCAAAAAACTTCCTGCCTCCAACTGTAATTTTACATTACCTTTCTACAGACCTTTTCAGACATCTCTCTCACCACTTCAAAATTTCCCCAGTCTGAGGCAAAGTTACAGAGTGGAGCTGGCCCTTAGATTCAAGCAACATGGGGAGCTGAACCCCTGTAAGCAGGAAGATAACATTACATAGAGGTTACAAAAAGACAAGGTTACACGATGTACACTTCCATAATATAGAAACTATGGCATGCTGTAGTGCCATAATCTTCCCCTCCTGTCAAAGTTTTTATGATTAATATAATTTAGTACAAATGTAGGACCATATTTGTTGCTGTATACCAGTCTCTCTAACTAATGCTAACTTTGGGGTTTGTTTTTAAACCATATTCACCCTTCATAAACCTGGTCTGTGTTCGATAGATACATGATGGTAAGATACACCAGCATTTCCCTGCAATAGTTTTCTCCTGCCCCTATCCCATCAAAGCATCCATTTAAAGAGCAGAAAGAAAATGCTTGTCATCTTCTTCTGGATCTATCCAAAGGTCTTGAAATGGTTACTACTTCCTTCTATTTGTCACTGCCCACTAGTAGGACAGTACCATCTTGGCACCTTAACCAGCAAAAAAACCACAAGACTGACCACTCTTCCATTTTTCTGCAGAAACAATAACCACTAGCTAGCCAATGGTAAACAACAGACAGTGGGCAATGACATATTAACAACTCCCATCAACTGTAAAATGAATGAGCACTAAACCCTGAGATTTTAAATGCTGTGGCTGCAAAGAAATCACAAAGAAATCAAATCAAATAATACAAACATAGTGTGTTTAACAGTCTTTCCAGACAACCTACGGGACAAGGGGAAAACAAATTCAAAAGTACCTATAAATGACCTTATATATATATGTAAGTTGCTCATTCTGAAACTCAGTTTAGGTATTTCAATTGTCAACATTGTTAAATATCCCTACTAAAAAGAGGTACATTGGTGATCTAGGCTGTACATTAGAAAAATTGCTTTGTATTTGGTATCACAAGCAGGAGAACTGAAAAGTAACAGTATTTTCCTTCTGCTCCTCTAGATCATCTTTTCGTATATAGCAAGAAATCAAATCCAAACACTTTACTTGAATAAACAAGCACAGTCAAAACCTCATCATAATCATGCCTGGGAATATCAATCAAGCAAAAAATCATATGCAATTATATTCTGAATACCTATGCAACCTGCTAAAGAAACTTTTGTGAAAAAATAAAAGAAAATATGTATTTTGTGAGTTGAGATCATAAACCATCACACTCGGTTTTCAGTCTTCACTTTTGTTCATTGGAATCAATTAACTGTTTTATGCTCATTACATTCAGATTAATAGGTTCTGGAAGTGATTTGCTCTGTTCCCAATTTGCTACTTGACGTATGTGGTTGGTTACCTAAGGTCTTATCTATACGGATGGATGCAGACAGGACGCTATTCACACTCCATATAGTCAGGCATGAGCTCATTTTGGGCCAGAAGTAATTTAGTCACATTAGAAAAGTGCCACATTCCAGCAAAGGGACTTTACAAAAAGGCACAGAAATTCACTAATGTGGTTACATCGGGTTGGGATCTGGCTCATATCCAGAGTACTCAGAGTGTAACCAGAGGAGCTCAGGTCCTCCCTGCACCCATTCATGTGGATGTGCCTGAAGTCATACAGCATTATTTCTGCTCTTTGACAATACAGCTGGAATGTTTTTCACAGGAAGGCAACCAGGGTACAATAAAACTCTAGTGCAGAGGGGCAGTACACATCCTATACACTAACAATTCCTAAATTATGGTATAATTTGCTTCACTGAAAATGAGAATTAACTTCAAAAGCTTAAACAACACATCATTTGCAGTATACTCAGGGCTGCATAACTGTTAATCAATCATATATTAATTATTACTTATCAACAGGGATACCATAACAAATGGCTGCCTATTACAGGAAAACAGAATTATGTAACTGATAAGGATATTGCTCCTTTCTTAAAGTTCAAATTATATCATTAAATTGCATACTATTATCCTTTTTTAAGATTTGTATGCTGTTCTACATGCTGTTTATTTCACCACACTAACTGCAAGAATGAGGAAATTGGGCACCTTTCAAAGTGTTTGCCAACAATTAGGAATGCCAAATCTTAACACCGCTCCTTATTCTGGTTAAGAACCCTAAGCCGTAAAAAAAGTAGAAAGCCAGCAGCTGGCTGAGTGATACCAGTAGAACAACTGCAGCACTTAGTAGAAAATCACATCCTGTCCTCTACAACAGAATTTCTTTCTGCTTATGTAGAAATACGGATAGGGGAAAACGCAGTGTGTGAATTTATGTATGAACTTCTCATGCTTAACATGTTGGAAAAAAAACCCAAATAAACCTAAACATGTACAAATGAAGCTATCTTCAACATCTAGAGTATGACAAAAATTCAATTACATTCATTCTGGGGAAAAAAAAAAAAAAGAACAAGCTATTTGGTATGCAGAACTATTTGGTATTTGGTTGCAGTCAAGAGCTCAATGTTCAGATGGAGATCAGTAACAAGTGGTGTCCCCCAAGGGTCCATATCTGTATTAATGACACAGGCTGTGAGATTTAGTGCACTCTCAGCAAGGTTGTGAATGACACCTAGCTCTGTGGTGCAGTTGATTCACTTAAAGGAAGGGATGCTATTCAGAGGGATTTTAACAGTCTAGAGAAATGAGTCCATGAACTTCCACCTCATGAAGCTCATTCAACAAAGCCAAACGCCTGCACCTGGATCAAGGCAAACCCCAGTCTCAGTACAGACTAGAGGATGAATGAACTAAGAGCAGCTCTTCAGAGAAGGACTTGGTGATATTGGTGGATGAAAAATGAGAGATGAGCTGTCAATGGTCACTTGCAGACAAAAAAAACCAGTTGTTCCTGGGCTGCTTAAAATGATGCATGGCTAGCAGGTTAAGGGAGGCTTTTTCTCCCTTCTACTCTGCTCTTTTGAAACCCCATGTGGAGTACTGCGTCCATGCCTGGGGCCCACAGTGCAAGAAAGACATGGACCTATTAGAGCAGGTCAAGATGAGAGCCATGAAAATGACTGGAGGGTTGGTATACCTCTCTTGTGGAGGAAGGCTGAGAAGGCTGGGATTGCTCAGCCCAGAGAAGCAAAGGCTTCAGAGAGACCTTAGTGTGGCCTTTCAGAACTTAAAAAGGTCTTATAACAAAGACCAAGAGAAACTTTTCACCTGTAATGACAGGACAAGGGGCAATGGTTTTAAACTGAAAGAGAGTAGATTTGGATTGGACATAAGGAAGACTTTTTTTTATTACAAGGTTGGTGATACACTGGAAAAGGTTACCTAGAGAAGCTGTGGATGCTCCATCACTGGAAGTGTTCAGGGTCAGGTTGGATGGGATTTTGATCAAACTTATCTAGTGAAAGACATACCTGTTCACAGCAGAGGGTCATGAAGTAGATAATCTTGAAATGTTCAGGTTCCTTCCAACCCAAACTATTCTATGATTCTGTAATTCTCTGATTCTATAAATTAGCTGGAGAAATAAAAAGGTCCAGATAAAACTAATTTATGGTAAAATAGATGCAAAACTTAACGGGAAAAGTACTCAGAGGATTAGAGGATCATTTTCAGAACAGAAGGATTTATTAAGCAGAATTCTGCAGGGTCTTGTCTGGGCTCTGGTTCTATTCATATTTTTAATAACAGTGGATAACAATACTTGAAAGATTACATGCAATAACTCTAAGCTGGTAGGAAACAATGAGAATTCACAATTTTCTTGGAGTGAGTAACGGCAAGTACAGTGATGTAAGCAACAGCTACACGGATATTGGAGGAACAACTTACTAGGTAGCAATTCTTCAGGAAGAAATCTGGAGGTCATGTTGGAATCCTAACTAAACCACTCAGCAATACCCAGTAGTTTTCAGGAAGGTAAATATACCTTTGTCACCTGTGTGGTGTGATGTGCCTGAACTAACAGCTGGGTTAAGTTCCGCATCTTACTTTGAGAATTGCTTTTGTAGAAGGTGGTTCACTTGAAGGCAATCCAGAAGAGAAAAGCAGGAATTATAAAGCTATAGCAAGTGATCTATATGGAAAGGCTGAAGAAATTGGGAGATATTTAGCCTAGAAAAAGGAAAAATAATGGATTGAAGGATTTATTAAACAGGTTTCCACAAGATTCTGTAGAGTGACCACAGTCTTCAATTACATAAAAGGTACCTGCCAAGAAGAAAGAAATATTTTTTTCTTCATCTCCAAAATGATTAAGAAAATAACTTGTTAGCAAGAAACATGTATTAGAAATATAAGATAAACCAAACCTTTTATTCTTGAACAATCGACTGATTGGTTCAAACAAAATAAACCTTTATTTCACTCAATATAATGAAATCATAATGTGAATTCAGAGCATTGAGTAGACAAGGAAACAACCCAAAACTGAAACTTCTTATATCTTTTTTTCAACTTGTACATGAGGACAAGACATGCTTAAACATCCCTGTATTTTCCAGAAAACACAGTTAACATAGAATTTCCTACGTTTGGTTGTATTACTCCTGGGCAATGTGGGAGACCACATTCACATCCCCAAATTGCTAATATATTTCACCATAAGTAAGTTGTCCAATTATTGAACTACTATTGGTTATTGTCTTTCCTCTACAAGTAGTCGCTGTTTATAAAAGAAAATAGTTCTAACTGTAAAAATTGAAAGGAATTTACCAGAAATCCAGTGCCTTTTGGAGAGGGAAAATTAAAGCTCATGTCCTTGAACATGGGCCTCCCACATCCCAGTTACATTTCCTGACTATTTACTATATCTCTCATTCTTTATCTATCCCACTCCAAAGAGAAACCCTAATACAACCCTTATGACAGAAACTTACACAGTCCCTAAAACTTCCTATTTATGGGAATTACTGTTTTTCAAGGGAATATTCTACTGAAAAATATCTAACCATTCTAGGGAGTGGCTCCTTGACATAAATGCCTTTCTTGCTATAAATCAAGAGATAGGCATGTATAAAAAAACTAATAAAAAAATATTTGTGCAACATAAAGTCTGGTCCAATCATCTTTCTTTCTCAAAACATCTAAATTGGAAATTTACAACACAGACAAGTGTCACTATGTATAGAATGACTAGGGGAGTTGCATAGGTGCAAGACCAGAGATACCAATGTTACTTTTAAAAGAAGCAAATTTTTACAATAATTTTTTTGATACAGATATAAAAACTTCATTGTACTGACACTCTAAATTTAAAGGATTGATATTCTGATGAAAACAAGGCATAGTGCAATTTATATCTACCAGATTCAAGGTTAGACTGAAGATTTTCTTCGACTACTGCTTATCTAGAAGTCAGAGTCAGATAGATGGAATGACAGCCATGAAAATTCATATTTCTCAGGATTTTCAAAGTCAAGCTTCACAAACACCAAAAAGATTCAGGTTGTGAAATTAAAATACACTTGTCTTCTACTCACATACTGTGATTCACACATTCTTGGTTTGGGGTTTTGAAGGATTTGGTTAAACTGACTTGATTTTACTTTTTGAACAGTTTTTAAATTCTTTCAAGTAAGGAACAGAAGAAATGGTATGTTAGTTATGTAAGCAATCACTAATGAGCAAATGGCTCAAATCAAAGATTAAAAGATAATAAAAACTGTAATGCAATATTTGCAAAAGTATATATTTGATGAAATCCTGATTGAGTCAGAAGTTTGAGAAAGATGGGTTACACTTACCTACTAACTTGCCCATTGAAGAGCATTCCCTGAGTTGTGCTAATGAATATTATCTGGAAGAAGTTAAATTATTTTATTGGTACTTTAGTGTTATCAAATCCCACTATCATTGTCTTCACTGGGAAGAAACAGACAAATGAGTGGTTTACGAAAGGATTGGGATTTATTAAAGAAAAGGATTATGTAATACTTCTGGAAATTGTAAAATCCTTCAGAATAAAAAATGTGATTCATAAATTGCTGAAAAATTTACCTTAAATTGTTTACGAATCAATCAAATGATAGCATAACATGCTTGTTATCAGCAGATTTGATAAAAGCTATCGAGAAATAAAATATGCCAGCAGACTTAATATTATCTAAACTGACAGCTTGTGCACTCTTCTGACTCTGATGATCAATTTTGTTTACTTATTGTGTGTTTTTAATATATGCTCTTCAATAAAAAGGTTAAGAAATTCATCTGTACTTGGTTGTTTAAAACCTAATGTCACAATTCTTCTGTTTCAAAGCGTTCTTCTCTTGGACTGAGTATCATGAATGGTAGCTTAGATTGAAACTGAACCTTTTACAGGAGTTTTACATTCTAGAAGCTGAAATTGCTATTAGAACATAATAAAACGACTAATGTTTTTAGATTAAATGGTGTTATAAATATATAGAGAGGATAATATGTGACATAAAGTCTTGAGCAAGTTAAGCTATGAAAGTTTGTTTTCTGTTGGTTTTGTGCATCTGATGAAATCTAAAGTGAAGGGCAGAATTTTACTGCAGACAAATAATTGAAAAAATATAATTCATATTTTTACCTCAAAAGCTTAATACAGGATTTATCTGAGAATACGCTGAAAATGCAAAAGTGGAATTCTAGTTATGAACAATCACCAGGATACACAGTAAAAAAAGAACCTGTATTGAAACATGTCTGAGTCTGGAAAGAACACATTTATTGCTTTTTCTCAAAGATAGTGTTGGATTTTTTGTTTATTTCTTTCTGTACACCTATGTTCTGTATTAACATTCATGGACTTTTTTGTTGTTCTTATTCTCTTGAGCTATAGAAGAATAAACAAAGAACAAACAGTGCAAGGTAACTTGTCTTGTGCAAACAAAGATTATACTCAAAATGCTGTTTTAATGTTTCTCTGCTGGTCTAATTAGCTATGTATGTAAATGAGGTACTCAATATAAAGTATAATTCTCTTTGGAAAGAGCTGTGCAATGACATCTGCTAAAAAGATGAGATCTGGCATTTATCTGTAGCAAAGACTTCAGAAAGATCTATTTTCTCTTAAATTAAGAAATTTCTATATGGTTCTTCTGAACAGAACAGAGCATGCTGGAAAAAAAAAAAAAAAATTAGAAGAAATTTCCTTTACATTTTTCAAACTCTAACACATTCCTCCAGGCACAAAGTTTATTTTTATGTCTCCCCAGCAAACTACTGTGCAAAAGACTCCAGCTGTTTTTGAAAGAAAACCAGTATTGTTTGTTTATTTCTTATGTAGGAGAGGAGCTGAAAAATATGCAGGTCCTTTGAATGATGTATTATAAAAATAATAGAAAAGGTAAATTTTTCTACAGAAAGCTCTGTGTGCTTACAATACTCAAGTAGATTATTTTCAGGACTCATTCTTCCATCTTTTATACCCCTTTCATTTCAGAGGCCATTGTATCCTTATAAATGGCATTTCACATTCCCTTGGGGGGAAAAAATGCACACATTTTTTAAAGACACATTTTTTTTGTGAACGAATACATGACCTTAATCTATTGTAATGTATTTTCTAATAAAGATTTCTTCTTTCTTCATATACTGCCTCACCATGCATTTGTTCATAGAAGCATAGGGAATACCATACTGGATCTAACAAGGATATATCTAATTTAGTATCCTCTTACTAGAAGTGTCTTGACCAGGATTTAAAATATGTTGTGTAGCTCCAAACTAATAAAGCATGCATTACAGTTTTTGAATTTTCTATATGCTAAGGAAGTGAGACTTCTAGAGTTCAATACAACTCAACTGATGTATGTCCAATCTTAAATTTTCTTTAGCACTGAGTTGTGGAACATTTAAAACTGTACCTCCTAAACACACTTGTAAATCTAAGCTAAGCCTTATGACAGTAGAAGAAATCCAAAGCAGACAGGCTTTTTCCAAAAATCTAAAAAGTAATTATTTTGTGCCGTAAGAAAAGAATTAAACTCCTCTCTTGTATAACTGGGAATGTTCTCTTTTACTCCTATAGCTGTCTAATTGTTTTTACCAAGATTTCAGTCTCAGTGAATTAATTCTTTGCTTTGGTGTGACATGCTTGGTATATTTAGCCCTAAGACAATCTAGGGGTGACACGGGAAATCATTGCAGGCCTTCCCCAGAGTATATTCTTCTCTAGTCTTGAAGGAATCAATCCTGCAATGAGAAATTGAGAAGACAAACAAGAAAAAGTGCTGGAGGCAGACTGAAAGACTGCCTTTACCTTAATAGCAGACAAGAAACTCCTGCAAAAGAAAACTGTATTTCTGTACATCCTGCAACCCCTTAAGAACCCCTCCAGGCTGAAGTAAGCCTGCTTTTCAAATGAGAAAACTGTGGTCCCTGGAAAGGCTAGCTTTGCTTTGCAGATCCAAAATGTTTTCTGGAGATATTTAGGATAGAATTCATCTTACAACAGAGTCAGGAAAAATGCTGTGCACCAGTTAGGTTGCATTTCAGTTTTCCTGTAAGCACTGAAGTACAAAATTCTTGAACTGCTTTTCTATTCTGAAATAATAGTTTAATACTCAGAAAATTCAATGAACAGAAAGGCTCACCCTGGGGCAATGGTGATGCTTGGTCCTATTTGTTATCCCACAAACTATTAAACCTTCCTATCCACATTTGCATTTGTGTCATTCACACACACTAGTCCTTTTCTCATTCATGGATCATCCTTATCTGTTTTTAAAATTACCAAATTAATTTAGGAGTTAAATTGCCTACCATGGCTTAATTATTGCATGTTCAGGAGGACAAAAGTTTCCTTTCTTTTATTAACGTATTTGTTTATTAGAATATACAAATCCTTTACTATCAGATCATCTTGTTTTGAATGGAAAAAGCATAGTGAGTACATATATAGGTGCATATATGTAACATATATAACCTATCATAGTCTATAATATATAGAATGCAATTCCTTCTAATATATTTGCTGAGTAAAGAAGGTGTAACAGTGATGTCTCTGTATAATAGATTGGGAATAAAAGAGAAGTGTTGCATGAAACTTTGCCATATATTACACAATTCTATGATTCTAATTTAATATCCTTTTCTTTTGCTCATGTTTACTGCTGTCTTTTCAAGCTTGTATACACAGGCAATAAACTTCAGAAAGTGTAGTCTTTGTCTACTAACCCTCCCCACGTACTTCAGCCCCCTGTTTGCATACTAGGAGTCATTTTTGTAATTAATTTATTTATATGTACTGGTGATGCTCCTGCTTGTGGCTTTGAAAATTGTACCACATCTAAACAGATGTTGCAGTTCTGGTATTCAGCGTAGATGCTCTACTTTTTTTTTCCTTCAATTCATCACTTTTAATTCTATGTCTTGGAGTTTTCATGAATAAGTCTTCTCCTTGGCTTGAAACAGTATTTTAATACCCTTCAAATATTTAGGGTTATACTTCTACCTGTACCCAGATATCTTTTAGACAGATATTTTTCATTACTTTTAATCTTCTGTCCTAAATCATTCATTTCAGTGTCTTCATTGTGGCTGCTCTTCTCTAAGGCCTGTGATGTACCATGATATTTTTGGTATAAAAATTAATGACTTGTAACTGCATATCCAGTTCATGAAAAACAATAAATTTAGATCAGAAGCTGCATTTTCAGTCTGTGCTTACATAGGGCCCTTTTGTTATGAGTTCCAAATCACTATCAGGCATCTCTTCCTTCCTCTCCTCCAAGTATCATTTGCCATCACTGCTTCTAGGATTTCCCTTGCCCATTTTGTTTCAATTTATTCTGAATTTATTTCCATTTATTCTTTTATTCAAAACATTAGTTTATAGTATTCTGAATTCTATTATCATAGGTCCTGCCCAGATTTATAATTGATATAAGCCTTTTTTATTTTATCTCAGTCCATACTAGTATTTGCTTTTCCTTCTAATTTACTGTTGAACTGCAAGCTTGCTTCATTAAGTAGGTTATTTCCTTTGTTAAATCACTACTGAATATGTATTCATTCAGATGTCAGTACCTCACTGGTATTAATTTATAGTGTTTTGTATAGCCCACAGTCCACTTTTACAAACTGCATGAAAAACTAAATGAATCTGAATTAAATTTTGAAGGGACATGATAGAAGTCTGAATAAAATCCATATATATGCACATACACTCTCGTTTAATACTTCCCTTTCATTCACACATTTTACAATTCCAGATGAATACTGAGTAACATTTATAGTATTAGAATAAATATAATAATACAGAAAGTTATGATAACTATTAACATTTTGTTATTTCCTCAGAGTCGTATTCTTTCAGCTTCTTTTCAAAGCTTTACTATGTAAATTATTAAATTTAAAAAATGATACAATCCTGTGTTATTTACTTAGTTTAATAGTTTAAAATGCATATTCCCTGTGCCATTGGATTCCTGCATACTATTTCTCACAGATGACCTTATTTCTCATTTGTCAAGTTCATCTTATTTTTTAATTGTTCTAGAATCACTCTTAATTGCTCACTCTAAAAAGCAGCTTTTTAACTCAGCTATCTTAAATAAGATTAATATCATCCCCTTTAGTCTTTCCGGTATTTGTTTTTTTCCCTATGATGTTGTAAGAAAATCCTTATTATCTTAACCCCTTTGGCTAACATTAATCTACTTCTCTTTTTATACTGCCTTATCTTTCCCCTACAAGCTTTAACTTCGAATATTCTTGTCTGGCTGCCTCTTCTCTTTCCCCTTTCCAGAACACTATTCAATAGTGATTCTTTATCTTGTCTTTCAGTGCCAGAAGCTACCAACAGCATGGTACAGATGGGACATATCACAAGAAAATGGGAAGGCACACCAACATGCTCTTGCTTTGTGTAGGTGAGTGTAAAATGCTGAAAGAAACTCTTACTTTTTTTTTTTTTTAATACAGCCTCTTGGTACCACTGAACCTGACTTGCTAAATACCAAACTGTTTTAGAAATCCATAGATTAAGTCTGACATAGGTATAATTATTTTTTGAAAACTTTCTCTAGAATTACTTATTAGCTATTCTTCAGATTAACTATTTTGGCCATTCTGCACACTGTCAGTGTGCTTTAGATCATTCTACTCCTATTTAGAATATTCCGACCTTAAACATGGCAAAGAATAACTAAAAAAACATGGACCATCACAGTGACTGACAGGAATTACAAAACTCACTGACAGCATAAACAGTAGCTCTAATGTACAAACTGTTAAGGATCAAGAAACTCTCACTATGAACCAAAGAGAAAACTGAAACAAAATATGCAACTCCATTAGTTTTACCCTGAGCAAGGGATTGGAGTATACGACCTTCAGAAGACCCTTCAAACCAAAATTTATTTATGACTCTTATTTCACATAATTTCAAAAGTATTCTGGAATCTATTCACAACAATCAGTCTGAAAGTAAAATATTTGCTTTAGCGCACCACCCTTAAAATCTCTTGAATTTATTATTCAGTCTGGTTATACAAACACGATGAACTACTCTCAAGTATGCAAGTACCCCAAAATCTTGATATACATTTATACATTAAAAGCAATCTCTATTTCAATTATAAGTTAAATTAGAAAGCTTGGGCTCTGGTCTTGGGAATTACTCAACATCTGAATCCTGTACATAGCGCATCATGCCAGGGGAATGCTAAAATATAACCAAACCATGAGTATGGTCTCCTAACTTTAGTGATCTTCCAGGGACCTCCACCACTTCTAGAAGCTAACTTGAAACAAAAAAGCCATCCAGCTGAGTTTTCTCACCCAGCTGATAGCATACACAACTCAAGCTTCCAACCTCATTTACCAGTGTTTTCCAGATGTTTTCCAATTCTAACTTTAGAACTATTTTCTATCCATTCAGAGCAGAATCTAAAAAAAAATGTACATTTTTTATCTTTACAAATATTTCTTTCCAAATGGAGAAATGTATAAGGACTGCTACAAAGAACACCAACACTTTATTTATTTAATTAGCGTTGAAATGGTTGAGGGTAGCAACAGAAACCAGTATCGTGTTGTTCTCAGAAACTTCCCAGACTTTCTAGTGGAGGCGTGAATTGCTTTATGATAGCTGTATAATTACAATATTGACAAGGAAATAACCTACTGCACATATAAAAAAATAAGACACCATCTATACCAATGTAGTTAAAAAAAATAAATTCAGAAGACACTGTTTCATGTCATTAGCAAAACTGTTTAAACATTATGATTGCATATTTCTCAGTGAGATGGCATTGATTTGTTCCAGATCGCCTTGGATTTATATATGAATGGAACACAAAATTCTTAGTACTATAAAGCTGAGTACTCTGTGCTTGCGCTTATGATGTGACTAATAGGTGGTGTACACAAAAAAAGAAACTGCTTGGAAAATAGAGATGCAGCTCAGAGGCTGTAGGGGACACCTGTGTGGACTAAGACATTTATGCATGATACCTGGCCAGAATTCAAAATTCATGCTAATAATATTCACCTCGGAGAATCAGGACAAATTCAACTGTGGCAAATGTGGGAGAGAGAGAGAGAAAGAGAGAGAAAGAGAGAGAAAGAGAGAAAGAGAGAGAAAGAGAGAAAGAAAGAGAGAAAGAAAGAGAGAAAGAAAGAGAGAAAGAGAGAAAGAGAGAAAGAGAGAAA
>WTSP01013723.1:8835-35965 GCA_025331215.1 Actenoides lindsayi | reverse complement strand
GTCACCCTCACAGTGAAGAAGTTTTTCCTCATGTTGAGGTGGAACTTCCTGTGTTTCACCTTGCTACCATTCCCTCTCGTCCTGTCACAGGACACCACTGAAAAGAGACTGGCCCCTTCTACTTGACACCCACCCTTCAGGTATTTGTGAACATTAATAAGATCTCCTCTCAGTCTTCTTGTGTCCAAGCTAAACAGCCCCAGGGCTCTCAGCCTTTCTTCATAAGAGACATGTTCCAGTCCCTTCATCATCTTTGTAGTTCTAATAATACTATGTGGGAAATAGGATGGAATAAGTATTGTATGAGTATAAACAGTCCTTTATCCTTTTTGTTGTCCAGCCTGTCATGTTGCTTGGGTTTTACTAACCAGTGATAACCACCATATTTTTGTAGTGTTTCTTGTGCCATTTTTTGTATGGCAGGATCAGCATCACATCATCCAATTAACTTCCTGTGCTCATACTGTCTCTCTCATTTGTAAGTGTTTGCTGGTTTGGTCCAGAAGATGCTAACCAGGAGCATTTGGCTTTTTGATGGCCAAACAATTTTGGAGTTTGATCATAATGGAGACATGTTCTTTTTTTTTTCCTTGCTTGAAGACCAATATTTGGGTTTTGTGTGTGTGAAACCAACATCCCAAAGCAAAAAAAACAACTCACTAACCAAAAAAAATGAAAAAAAACCCCAAGCAACCAAAAAACCCCCCACAAACCACCAAAAAAATACCAAACCCCCAAACTTGCTAGTCTGCATTTTTGGTGACATAAGTTAGCACCTCTCTGCTATAAAGCAAGTGCTGGCCCATGGCATTGGACTGTGTGTAGTTCTCTGGATGCAATTTGAACAACCACATAGCTTTTATTTTAAGACCTTGTTTTGTCAGTAAGCAGATGACTTCAATGACAGCTTGCTTGGTGGATATCCTGTGAATCAGGACCGAAGGCATGTGGGAAAGCCACAAGAGAAGATGTCTTGTCATCTGTCGAGACTTGTCAAAGTAAAATTAACAAGTGGAGAAAAATATGATGTATATTTAGCCGTAAGAATGCAATATTAAAAGGTACAGAAATATATATTGTTACATATGGACGCAGAAATATATAAATGTATCTATTTCTGCAGAACACTGTGGGAAGGAAGATGTGAACTGAAGCTTGCAACTGGTTCATAAAACCTTCACATTAAAAGGAAGTCTGTGAAGGTTGACTTTTTTCCTGTTAGGATTTTTCCAGATTGGCTAGTGCCAACTTATCCTTGCTCTTTTAATTGTTATGGAATGACTTAACATGCCTGGAGTAAAATATTCATGTTTAGTGTATAGCCCTAGACCAGACAGTGGGACACTTGGGCTACCTTCTTGAGTTGCTGTCATGCCTGGGAAGAACTGAGTGAACGCTGCCAACTATTGGAAGAGAAATTGCAAGCATGACTCCCCCAGCGTGGGTATTAACATGCCATGTGCCAGGAGCTAACATATTTAAGCTTATGAAATTGCTGTAGAGGATGAGATAAAATACAATAAGACGTATTACCAACTGCATTGTTTCCTAAGCTACACAGATCTTATGAATCAGTATTTTACTCCGTGTAATTCCTTGTGATGCAATCAGAAGTAACAAAAGGAGGACAATATTTCTGTACACAGGAACCTTCTAGAGAAGGCTGGTGGCATAGGACACCTGTACTGCAATTTAGAAAGGACAGGGCAGGTTAAGTGGAGTAACTGGGGGAACAGATGCTGATGCAGTAGGCTCTCAGCCTTACGTACAGCCGAAGTTTACTCTCAGCCTTGGGAAGTTTATTTTCAGGCTTGTAGGGAATCTCAATGGGATGTGTGACAAGTGGTCACCTTGCAGGAAGCAGGACTCATTTACATTTTACTTCTATTCATGCTAGGTGAGGGGTTTTTTTTTATTTTGAATGTGAAATGGAAGTTGATTATTGATCCTTAGAGGATACCGGGCTGACAGCTCTGAAAACAGAACGGTTTTGTTTATCAAGAGTCTTAATGTTCCTCATTTGCAAGCTGGAGATCTTATCTGTGCGAAGCAGCTTTTCTCCGTAGGTTTTTTTTTCCTCCTCTGGGACTTCTGTTTGACTAACCAGGAATGCATCTTGGATGTGCTGTTCTGCTCTCTTCTGCTTACTGGGATAAAAAAGAGTGAATCTACAAGCTCATCTCAGGGATGTTCTGATGCATGCATGTGAGATGTATTTCAGTTGTCTTAGGTCTGAACCATTGTTTTCAGACACTGTTCAGCTTTGTATACTGACTTTAAGTTGTTCTAGCGTAGTCTATTGGAGTCCACAGTGGTTTAGGAGTGAGTTACCTAGCTTTGCTGGTAACTTAAGCAATTGTACTTTCTGTGAAGTAGTCAGGACAAGAACAGAGGGCAGCAACTTGCACACTTCGGTGTGAAGTAAGTTATCTAAATATTTTACCTACTACAAAGTGTTTAGAGACATGAAACAATAGCAATACTGAGTATGCAAATACATCAATATAAAATATCTTGAATTACTATCATATGACTACAAGGCAATCACTGGAGTAAACTATTAACTGGAGATGGGCTGGTAGTAAATAAAATTATTGTAAGGGAATTCAAAGCAATCCTGCCATAGTAAATCCTACTACACCCTGAGCACAATGCTTGACTCTAAAATCCTATCATATGTAGGTAGGGGGATTGCAAAATGATTGCCAGAAGAGCTGTGTCAAGGTTTTGATCCATTCTTTTGAGTCTCCTGAAGAGGTGATTCCTTGGAGCACAGGCCAGGTGCCACCTGCTTCCTACTTAAAAGATCATTCAGAACATTTTTCATTTGCTTCTCTATGAATGGTTTACTACATGTGCATGCAGGGTGGTTATCCACCACTCGGGTCCTATTTCCCCCAGGGAGAACAGCTTAGTCAAAACCGTGTTCTAAACTATTGTTTAATACTGGAAAAATTAAACAAAGGTGATGAAACTTAACTTTTGCATGTTTCCAGTATGGATCATTTGAGGGAAAAAATAGTCTTGCCAAAATTTTGCTTGTAGCTAAAACAATCTCGTATTTTTTTTTTCAGTATGTGCTCAGTGTGGATTTGTGCTAGAGCAATTAATAAAACCTCCACCCTCTCCATGTTGCCCGTGTGGAGCTGTATGGTTGTGTTCTCATCTGTCATGTTACCTCTAGTGTTGTCCAACCTTATAGCAATTAATGACCAAGAAAGGACGGGTTTCAACGATGTGTACGCTTGTAGCCTAGTGTGTGCTGAAAGCTGATATACTGCCCTCAGGAAAAAGAACATGAAATAACAGGGCAAGTCTCACATAAAAGAAATATTTTTTTTCATTGAAAGAAAAAAAAACCCACCAGCAAACCCCAGAATCAAGAGACAACATCTGAACCTAAAGTTGTTGAAATTTCATTTGAAAAAATTAAAATCCATGTACCTTTATAAACCTCTTCATAGTTTACAGTGTCTTTATAACTACAAATATAAGGTACGATTGGGATAAGGCAGAGTTCAGGAATACTGATGCAAAGTGAAAACAAACACAATTTCCTGATTGTTTCCAAACACCCCCCCCACCTCAGCAGAATGGTGTGCATTGCTTCAAACTATTGCTGTGTCAATTAATGTATTTTGTAAAACATTCTGACGTGCTCTGAAAGTCTGGAAGTCCGAAGGGTTATACATATCTCATATTAAAACATTTTGCAGATGTTACTGACAAAATTAAATATTCTCTTCCATTTCTGAAATGTGTTTGTAGATGCTTTAATTAGATCATATTTTCCCTTGAGTATTTCATTTCCTTTAAGGCTTCTGTTCGGTGTAGTTAGATATATTCTGCAGGCCATTAAACAATATAGCAGCAAAGATAGATTATGAGCTTCTATTCTTAGAATGACTAGACTACATGTACTTTTTGCCATCTTCTCTTAACTGGAATGATGGCAAGTACATTTATTGTATTTTTTTCCTTCCCTCTCTCAATTGTATATATTTAATCAAGTAGATAAATAACAAGTGTATATATAGTTAATACATTAATAAAGCTTCCTGTCTTATAGACATGCAACTATTCCTGCAGCTCAATTCCAGGCTTTTGTTTTGTTTTTATAATGAGTTCTGGCAGGATTTAAGGTCTTTTCAGCTTTTATTTCCCACTTTGAATAAAAATACTGAATTCATTTCAGGAAAAAAACCAAACCAACAACAGAAGAGTTAAACTGCTGTGATGTTTGCAACCAGTCTCTTTCCAGGGTTGTAAGTCCCCTTAATTGAAGTTATTTGGGTAACAGAAATTCACCGTACTGTGGTACGATACCACACACAGACTGCCTCTAAAGCATGTCCCAGGTGTTTTTTCTGGCTCCCAGGTCTAGGTATGTTCTTTGGCAGCTTCTTTGTGTGTAAGGACAAGATCAGTGTGATCTAGCCTCCTCTAGGCATTTAGTTCACTAGGGAAGTCTTTGCCTTAAGGTAACTGGTCTGGGAAGTAAGATTATAGGGCTTCCATGGGAGCATGCTTACAATGCAGCATAGATGTGATCAAGAATTTCATATAGATCTGAGTTAAATGTCAACAAGCAGTCTTTAAGTATTGCTAAACATTAAGATTTATTTTTTTTCTGTCCTTTCTAATGTAGACTCTTAGATTTATCCTAGGTTTTGAGTAGCATTTAGAAATCATGCAGTTAAGACGCAGTTCATATATTTTATTTTTTTAACACTGTGTAATGTGTTAAAGGACATTTGTTCTATAAGACCCCTCTCACCGTCGCTGAATGCCACTTAAAGTTCAGTACTTCTTCTGTTCTCTTAAGGTCTGCAACAAATGCTGGGACACCTATGTACAGTTCGTTATTACATTTTGTACCCGCAGTAAAAATGTGCAGAACTTTATTTCCTAAGTATTTTGCTTACTGTAATGCTCATTCCTGAAAATGATCTGTTGGAATTTATAACCACCAAAAGTATAGTTCAGTGTTCATGAAACACATAAAAAGTATCAGAAGGGACCAGGTGCCCAGATGAAAATACAGGTTCTCCACTACAACTGCAATTTCTTCAGAAGGAATCGAGACCATGTAATATTAGCACAGATTAGTTAGGAATGTCTTGCTTAGAAATTCAAGCAGTGTGTTATTTCTCTGGTTAGGATATAGTTTCCTCAAACTGCTATCAAGTAGAGCATTTAGGATAATTCAGTCCAACTGTTTTTTCAGTAGTCATTAAAGTTAATGCACTTCCAGAGCTCAAAATAGATTTAATGTGAGGAGCAAAGAATTTAGGGATATTTTGTTAAATTAAAAGGTTGATTTGTCACAGTCTCTCAGATTTATTTTCTACTTTTTTCTTTTTTTTTGTAGTTGAACTCCAGGTATGTAGGAGAGGGACTCCTTTGGGTTGGTTGGTTTGTTTTTCTTCTGAAGAGCTACTATAGAACAACAACCTAGAGTATTTTGAATCTACATTGCAGAATCCCGTTGATAATTAATGTTTCTTACTAAACATTGTAGACAAAACTGAAGACAGAGCAGCCATGGAAGTGTCTGACTTTCCAAAAGTTCATTAAAATGTTGCAACTTTCTTTTTTTCACTAGAGAGAGGCAAAACAATGTTATATCAAAACAATATGGGTCAGAGTTCCTGAGTTCAAAGTAACTGTAGCTGCTTGTTACTAGAGGCACCTTCTCCCAGTTTGGGTACTGGCACTCAAAATAGTTGGCTCATGGGTAGCATGAGGCACAAAGAACAGCTCTAACGATGAAACCTTCTTTTAAGGGAATTGCATCCATTTATAAGACAAAAGTGTGGAAAGTTGGTTTGAGTTTCTCCATTCATTGTGTCTTTATAATGATTGCATACATCCAATAGTGTCACTGAAGTCATAACATTATGTGAGGATGGAACATGTTCAATGAGCAAGATACTTATTATCATGAATTACAGCAATATAAGATTTTTGTTTAGTCTTGTATGAGAAACAAAATGTGATGAAAACAAAAATCTGTAAGTGAAGATAAATTCCCAACTCAATTCTTAAAATACAGTTTCAAAAATTTGTGTTTATTAAAGAAATGGCAGCAAGCCATCCTTATGTACATCTGGTGTGATTATGAGCTTTTTCCTCCAAAAAATTTGGTTCCCTACCGGTCTGAATTAAACGTTCAAAATTAATTCTCAGCTAAGAGGAACTAAATTCTATATCTCTTGCTTGGCATGACGCTCTATCCTTGTGCTAAGCATATAGATCATCACTCACCAAAGCAAAAAAGATTCTATTAGGCTGTCACATTGTGTGCAGACAAATTTAGCATGTGGACAGCTAATTGGTCTGCTTATGCTGAAAGGCTGAGAAATACAGTTAGCTGTGAATTGTATAGAAGATGGTGAGCTTACAGTGTGATCAGAACTGATAGCAACTTAGTGATCAGAAAGGACATCTGACTTAAGTGGTTTTAAAAAACCAAATGAAACCCACTAAAATAAAATAAAACTTTTTTAAAAAGTTTGTTTACAATATGTAGTTCATTTAGGAATGGAAGACCCACGATAGTGTTGTCTAGGGATGGATGAGAAAATAACTAAAAGGAAGGAAGAGAAAAAATGTGAGATGAATATCTTTGATTTCCATATGTAAGCAGAAGTTCCAATAAAGTCCAGCAGATTGATTAGCCTTTGCAAGACAAGACTGAGATATTTAAGAGAAATCTGTGTGAGAGGGGATGTTTGTTATTCTTAAATTCAAGGTCAATCAGTGGAGGGGATCATCTACATTGTATGGCTTAAATGATGCAGAGGTAGGAAGCCTACCTGGAGGTCTTAGACAGCTCAGTAGAAACCTCTGCTCAGGGCATGACCGTTATTTGCAAGTTGAGAAAGCTATGTTCAGTGCCAGTCAGCTTCCTAGTGCTTCTGATGTGTAACAGTCTGGAAGGATAACTAGTACTAATTGTCTTGGAATAAGAAATACATGTTGAAGAATTCCACGTGGTTCCAAGGATGAGAATAGAAACCCTTTGCAGTAAGATGTTCAATGCAGTATATGGAAGTGTATAAAGTGGTGAATGATGTGAAAAGGATGAGTCAGATAGTGTTCTTTTCCCTTTATGCAAGAAAAAGGGGGTGGGTAGTCCTTGCACTTTCAATGTATTCAATATCAAACCAACAGGAAGAAACACTTTGAGACACAATCTGGTATTCTAGCAGAAGAAACAGTATTGTTGAGGCCACAAAAATAAAATAAATGGGTCAGTGCTGGCCATGTCATGTGGCAATAAGATGCTGTTTAGGGAGAGCATACACCATGTGACCAATTTTTTTTTTAATTTATTTTAATTTCTGTATCCTCATAGTTTACATATCTGAAACTTTGTCACTTTGTTTGCCTGCTTTCTCAGCTCTGGGGGGGTCCTTTTGGAGTTTGTTCTTGTTATCTGCAGCGTTTGATTTGGAACTCCCTGGACTCCTCTCCCCTTTCCCTTTTCTAGGTCACTGATGAAAATACTGACCATGACCACTACCTGGGGGATGCCATTGTCTTGCCTTCACCCTGTACAGCAATGGTTATGCCCTAGTATTTGCTTTTGATCCTATGAATAGCATTTGGTCAAGAAACGGATATTTCCTCTAGTCTACCAGAACCTTTTGTAATAACTCTGAAGATATTTTAGAAATACAGCTGTGCTCCTTTGATGGAACCCCCTTCGTTCACATGTTGTTAGACATTCCTGCCTAGCACTGGTTTTTAGGACTGGCAGTATTTCCTCCTATAGAAACTATCCTGACTCTTTCATAACAAACTGTATGTATCCACTTGCTCAGTTATCGTACTTGCTACTGTAGATGTTATTTTGCCAGAGATGAAATTCAAACTTGCTAGTCCGTCTGAATCCTTTCCAGAAGTTGTTGGTTTGGAGGGGTTTGGTTTTTTTTTTGCTGGTTTACTGGGAAAAGACCAGTCCTCTAGCATGGTGACTGTGATGAGAGTTTATGTAACAAGTGAAAAGACACAGAAGTATTTACTGGATGGTGTTGTGTTAGAAAAATAGTAGATGCTAATTATTTTGTGAAGGGCAGTTGGCTGTGTATTTCCTGGTTTACGTTCTGATTTCAACTAGGGTGAATTCCAAGAAGCTTCACGTCCCTTCTCATTGACTTGATGGTGTCTTGATCTAATCTAAGCTGTTCATTTCCGTAGTTCTTTATTCTGCAGACCAGTCACAGGAAAAAAGGATAATATGAAAGTCCCATGTAAATGTCAATCCTTTTTGAGATTACTTGGAGAAGAATTGAGGAGGAATTCCTCATTAGAATAAGGAAATCCAATATAATCTGTATTTGACTGTAGATTTGTCTATTTTACCGCTTTGGAGCATTTGTCAAGGTTTTGCTCCCCTTCATAACTGTGTTCAGAATTTCAGGGAAGAACAAGATTTTTTTTTTCCATATTTCTCTTGTTAACTACAAAAAAATCCTCAACAGCTCTCCTTAAAGAACTGCTGTTGTTGTGTCTGTACATAAGGCCCAGGAAGCTTAGTTGGGATTACGTTCTTTTTCCGGTATTTTCTCTTTAGAGCTCTCTCCCTTGGGAAGCTTAGCCTCAGGCTTTTGTGACACTGATATAGTGCTACGTGATACAAGGAGAATTTCTTCCCCCTAACATTAATCCAGCTGTAATGATACAGGAACCTCTTGGTGTTTGCAGCGGTGCCACATCCCTTGAAGGTTCTAGAGTTCACTGGCTCCCTTTGTCTGCGCTTTTCCCACTTAACTCTTCCA
The DNA here is from genome assembly GCA_025331215.1 of Actenoides lindsayi. Taxonomy (NCBI): domain Eukaryota; kingdom Metazoa; phylum Chordata; class Aves; order Coraciiformes; family Alcedinidae; genus Actenoides; species Actenoides lindsayi. The sequence continues at coordinate 27,179 of WTSP01013723.1, read as the reverse complement.
TGCTTAGTAGGATTTCTGTACAAAACCTCTGAAACTGCACCTACTGTATGGTTTGGGCAGCCAACAGCCTTCTTCCAGTTGATAAGAGTTCAGTCTTTGGATTAAGTGCATCTGTCATCAGCGCCCTCTTTGTGGTTCTTTGTTGGAAGAATGTTTGAACGTGTTAAATAGTAATTGATATTGCTATCCTTTTATCACACATGAGCATAAATAATAAAATCAGTTAAAATGTCTGGGAGTTAACCAAACCTGCTCTACAGTACCCTTGTATTGAAAAGGAAAAAAATGGAGAATTTTCTGTATTAAAAGTTTAAAAAAAAAATAACTATTCCTCCCAAGGAGATTTTTCTTAGCTTTTCCTAACACTATCTTCTTATTTTTAAATGTATGTTTGGCCGAAGACCTACGGCTAAAAGTCAGTGTTTCCAAGTAGGATGGATATCTATAAATTGCTTGTGAAACAGAATCATTGCTACATGTATGGCTAGACTGTGTGCAATGGCCAGGCTGTTCAAGTGCACTACTTCGGAAATGTTCAGCTAAATTTGCTGTCACTTACATCAGTACAACTTAGAAACAACTGGGGAAAAATAAAACAACTGAAGAAAAAACAAACGCAAATCTCTACATATTTGAATTTTGCACTGGTGCAAGTGAAATGAAAAATCTGATCCTGGAAGGCTTTGATATTCAGAATGAGCACTCGGTGAATATTGAGCGTGTGATTAAATTCTATGCTTGTATCAGTGCTCTGGATTTCCTTGTGTTCAAGCAAGCTATCACCTGCTGATATCAGAAGTGTACCCAAACAGGGCAAAATTTTCTCAGACCATTGAGATGACTGTCTGATTCCAAGTCTCTGGACAGAAATGCAGACATACATGTTCTCCTTTCATGATGCACAGGGGTCTAAAAGGAGTGAAGTGCTGCTTGCATCTTTCACTCTAAACAAAGCCACTAAAGCAGTTTGTCAGGAGTGGTTAGCAACGTTGGAGTGTTCATCCAGTCTCTACTGGTGAGCCTTCAAAACCACAAAAAGGAGTTGCATATCTCCTAAATATTATTTTCTTCCAAGTTAACCTCAAAAAAAAAAAAAAATAGATCTGAGCTTTTCCTCCAGGATAATTTGAAAAAGGCTCTTTGGCTCAAATCCCCATTGAGCTCAGCCCAAGTTTTACTAGTTTACATATTGAGGAAGACTAGCTGGTGAGAAGTTTAGTTTAAGCTTAGCTGCTCTTGATATTTCTGCTATATTGCACAGGAACACACTAAAATTGAAACTCAAACTATACTGGTGCTTACACACTTTATCATGCTGTTTTCTGGCATATACAATCTTGGTACTCCATGGAAAAGTCTGTTTATGGTCCCCATTCTACTTCAAAACTTTCTTCCCAGATTTCAGAAATCTTCCAATTCCGGTTTGTTTTTTCTTTCATGACAGATGCAGAAAAGAAAGGACCATCATCCCTTTGAAATTATTTCTTCTCCTTCCTACAAGCTCACAGAGCCATTGATCATGGCATTTGAACACAAAATTATGAGGCAATGATCTCAGGAATAGCCTCAGTGAAAATCATGGGGTTTTCCTTTTATAAATGGTACTTTAGGTATTGACGTAGATGAGTGAAGTAAGAATATCCAAAGAGCTATTAGGTCAAGGATGATCTTTCATTTTTTTACCTCCTCTCATCTCCCAAGAATTCCATAAATCTCAGAAAATCTTTCATGTTTGGAGGCCAAATTACTTTGGCTGAAGCAAGGCCTTTGAAATAACTCGGACTGATTATGTGATAGTAATTTTTGTCAATCTGCTCCTACATGTTTGAGTTAGAACTGGTTTTCTGTTTCTTGGTGCAAGTGTGAAACAGTGAGCGATTCAGACTGGAAAAGTACGTTTGATTCCACTAATGATTTTTTTTTGTTTGAGTGTTGCCCAGCAGCAGAGTTGCAGATCTGAATTTCGAACTTGCAACTTAGTGCTTCATGGCAGATACTCATATTCAACTTGGCTGTTGGTACTTGTTCTGTGTGATTCATCTATAATCTGATGTGACTTTGCAGACAATAGGTGCTGGCTTCTGTGTATGCAGAATTGAGGCTTTATGTGAAGGAGCTCAGGCTTGTGAATACGGACCTCAAGTTGAGTGATGGTCAGTCCCTTCAGGGAAATCCAATATAAGTGTAAGAACTATTTTTATTTTTTATTATTATTACTATTTTTTTCTCTCCTGAGTATTGCAAAGGAGTTTTCATTAAGGGACCAAAGCCATACTGGCAACTGAAAGACAAGTATTTTTGGTGAGGATCAGGTAGCTTCTTTGTAGGCTTAAAGCAAGTTGAGTTTTCATGTCAAATACTGTCAGTGTGGTTTTTGAAACGGTCCTCCTTGTACTAATTGCCTAGGGTTTTCTTTTTTTGTTCTGCTGGGACTAGTATTTGTGTCAGTTATTTTGTTTGTGTCTTTTAGTAGTTGAAACTAAGTAGTCAGTGTAGTCGCTGAGAAAACAGTGAGTACTTCCCATAGATGGCCACTCAGGTGTTCCTGTGACCACCACATCTGATGGTACTCTCACCAAGACAACTCTCAATATGAGAAGCAAGGAATTTTTCCTTCCAAAGGCATGCTCTATGCACGCAGTATTAACCAACGAATTTAAAACAGATTTGTCAACGTGCTGTAAATCATTTAACCTGAAGATAGCGTGTTAATGACATCTTTTGCCCCAAGTGAGATGCACTGAGGTGACAGAATCCTACTTGTCAGATTGTAGCGAGTGCATAAAGCATAGATAAGAGTAATTAAGATGCAATTCAGTCTTCATAATGTTGTGTCTCAATAAAAATCTGTAATATCAGTTAAATTTCAACTTAAAATTTCCTTCTTTTTTTGACTGAAAAAACACTGGTTGAGCTAGATATGCCCAAGGCTTCCTAAGTCTTTGATTACAGAATTTTCTCTCATTTGTTTACCCTGCTTTTCATTTCTTCATGTTCCTCAAAGGAAAACGTGTGTAAGTACCTATGCACAATAATAACTTTTTTTTTCTTGCATTTGAAGTGACTGTGGGTAATTCATTCCATTCAGTCATATCCTGAAACATAAATGCCTTTTTAAGGTCTGCAGAAAGCAATTATAAAGCTGGTAACTTTGAACTATTGAACTGCATGCCCCAGTGCTGTTGGCAATGCTAAAAATGGGAATATTAGATTAAATTTCTTCAAGCAGAAAGCTCTAATAACTCAAGTAATAATATTCATTAACTTCTATTTACACTATTTAAATTGGAGTCCACATTGTATATTTGGTGGTTTGGGGTTTTTTTTTGTTATTTTGGGGGTTTTTTTTACAGAAAACCATTCGAGCCGTAGCCAACTGTGTGTTTCACAGCATATGCTAATTCAGATGAGGTATAAATCATGGTTGAATTATCAAAGGTGGCATGCTCCTGCACAACTTGGTTGTAATTTGAAGGGGTGGGGCATTAAATGCTACAGTAAATTATTGCAATGATGGGTTAGCAATTACAATGCCCTGCACCGGAACGGTACAGAAGTGAACGTGGGACTGTCAGTGCTGAGTTGAGCCTATGGAAATGGCAGTGTGATGGGGCATTCAAGTCTTGCTCGTGCCACTTGAAGTTGTGTATGAGCAGACGACTGTCCTTTCAGTTAGCCCTGGAGATGCTTTCCCTAGATCCCCAGTTAAGTTTGACAATGAAACGCTAGCTGAGTTGCAGAGCGTTCTATGATGAAGAAGTGGGTTTATATGATGAGAGAGAAAATCAGTAGAGGGAGGCTATTCAAAACAGCAGTTTGAGATTTATTGTAGTCAATTCCCCTCAACTCTTCGAGTTGTTGGGTTCTGTGACCAATCTCATTTCCGTTCAGTGCAAAAACGCTCCAATCTGTCCTGGAATGAGTTAAAACCTTTCTGACTGCCAAGGCTTTGGGCATGGTGCCTGGCAGGAAACTCTCTCTGCTCAGGAACTGATAACAGTGCAGGGTTTGCACAAGAGAAGACAAAAGACTTAAATGCTGCTTTCTTGGCATCCTTTAAGAGAAAACAGCGGGGAAGAGGAGCAGCACTGCAGATGTGAACAGAGATAAGGGTATCCAGGTTAAACGTGCAGCTTCTTTATTAACACGGGAGTGCAGAAGCTGATATGTATATATTGTATAGCTGCATGAAAAGAGTGAGTACCGTGGTACTGAGATGAGATCTTATTAATTTTCCTTTCTTAATAGGTTTGTTAGAACATGGCTCATGCTTTTGCTTGCCTAATCACCACTGGTATTGTCATAGCTCAGGTTGTTCACAGTAATGGAGATTCATGTGGGATAAAGTAAATGAAGCTGCTTTTCATTGCCATTATCATTATTAAAAAGGCTTTTCAAAGTCAGATCTTGCTATCAGCGCCACAGATCAGCACGCCCATAAAAAGCGTGATCAAAGAGCAGTGTCCTGGAGAATGTATTCATGCCTTATGGTGCCTGACCAAAGTATTGTCCTATTAACCGCTAATAAAAAGGAATGTTTGGAATTGTCGTTAGTAAGACTCTTGCTTAATAATGGTCTAACGTACTTGGATTTTAATTGATTTAATTTCCCCCCACCCCACTTTTTGGAATCTATTTCTCTCCTGGATTTAGTGAATATTGCTGCTGTGATTACAGTGTGATTACAGCTACAGCCATTTCACTTGGTAGCTGCGCTTGCTCTGGTTCTGACAGACTGGCAGATTTCTGGCACAGAAGTGGCTTGAAGGATTCCTTCAGATTGCAGATATCGTTGCCTTGCTTGTCTGCATCACAGGTTGTATTTTCAGCAGGCATGACTGCACTGATAGGAGCAATTCTCTCATTTAGGCAGTGCCATTTTTTTGCAATAAAGCAGATAGCTAGAGTCTGAATAGTGGTTTGGGGTTTTTTTTGTTTGTTTTTGGTTTGCTTTTTTTGTGTTCTTTTTTTTTATTATATGCCTGATCTCCCTGTCTCCAGAGTACAATGCTCCTCTTAATGTGAAAGGTTTGAGTAGCACTACTTATTGTCATATTTTTTTTTATTCCTCTATTAAATGTTGTAGTAAAAGCTTGCTTGCTTCCATTTCGTAGTGTACAACACTACTTTTGTGTCACCTAGTCTACAGTTGAGCAACTACTGTATGGGTGGCTTTGCTCCCTCCCACTCCAGTTCCAGTACCTTGTGCTGTGTTGCTTTTCTGTGTGTGTGAGCGCTTGCTGGTCACTTACCTGATGAATACCTGGTTATCAGGGACTAGTGAATACTTTCTTTGACTGTTCAAATCTTATTTTTAGTGATTTTTGCTTTGGGTTCGGCCCCCTTGAGATGACACCCTTGAGCATATCATCTCCATCTGTGAAAGCAGTCTTTTCCTGTCAAATATACCCAGGTTACTCGTCCATTAATTGCCTCAGCAGGTCCCTGATTTCCTTTATAGACTCTTTTTCTTCACGAAGAGGTACTTTGCTTCGGGAAACTATAGGTTTCAAACAGCTCTGCAGCTATCTGCTTTTTTGCCCAATGCATACTGGAAACCAAGGAGCTGTCTGGCTGCAGCCTGCTTACTTGCACCTGTACTTCTAGTGACCAACTTTCTGATTTCAGCCTTGATGTGTATACCAGATTTCTTGAGTTATTACTCAAGACATCAGTGGATTTTGTCTGTTTGACCAGTTGCTTTTGTTCTTTAACACTATTCATTATCAGAAACTAGACTGTTAGCAGTAACAAAAATAGCCGAAGAGGAGAAAACCCAGGCTTTGTATTTCAAGCCCAACACTTCAAGTAGCTTTACTAAGGAGAAGCAAAAACTTAGTTTTATACCCATCTTTTAGAGACAGTGCATCTCACTGTAGCTATTTCATGGTAGTCACAAATAACAAAGGTAAGAAGATTCTTGCAGTTTGAGTTAAGAGTAACCTGTATCAAACCTTATTTTGGTTTGCAATTCTAAGTAGAAGGGTTGTGTGATGATGTGACTGGAGAAGTGATGTCTGTAAATTGCCATAGAAGATCTATGAGAAATGAGTATGAGATGCAGGAGCAATCCTGTGGAAAACAAAGGTTATAGGGAGGATATGCTGAGTAGAAAGCTTGAAAGATACAATGAAGCAGGTGTTTGGTGATAAATTGATGCTACTTTCATAAAAATAAAACAAAAAAACCCCAACAACCCAAACAAACCAGCTAGGAGCAAATGTTTGTGCTTCGGTGAGACACTTCCACCACACTGCTCTGAAACAGCCGTTTACAATGGGGAGTCAGTGCTCCCTGTTCTTGCACTGGAACTAGCAATCATTTGTAGAGCTCCAGTTCCAATAAATCAGTACCCCTCTGGCATATTCTGCTTTTTTTTCCCCATCCTTTGATAGCATACCTTTATCTTAAGAGTGTCAAATTATTTATGAATGGATGTAATTCTTTTTCCTTTTAAAGACAGTGTGTGTAATGGCTTTCTCTACAGCGGTGCTCCCGAAGAACACCCAGGTGGACAAAACCAGTCGCAGCTCAAACCACTCGGTGATTGCGAGTATGAACTTAGCATTCATTTTCCAAGTTTGCTAGCTTTTCCTTGAGTGAAAAATCCTGGACTGAGTGAGTTGGGAGGCTGAATATTAATCCCATTTGTTTTTAGAGACTTGATTGTAACAGCGTGATGATGGGGAACAAGTGATTAAATGGGAAGATGTGACAGTTGGGCTGCACAGTAGTTATTTGCTAGGGTTGATATACCCTGAAAGTATCCCTGGTGCAATGGGAAGCAGTAGCTGGGTGACAGAAGAAACTTTGATCTATAATCCCCCAGAATTAGCTTTTTTAGATTAGAATATATGGAACAAAAGCACATGCCCATGGCTTCGTGTTTCACACTCTCCGGAAACGGAGCTGGTATTCCATTTTGCCAGAAATGTTGATCTAAGAAAAAGTATATTGGCTGTGACTTGATGACTTACTAAAAATCTCAGAAGATAAAATAAAGGATTTAAATAAATGAATTTTTATATGCGCAAGCATTTTTCACTAATGTCTTCAGGATTTTTTTGTTTGACGTATCTTTGAAGTTAATAGGTTGCCCCTGTGAAATAAGGGCATGCAGAAAAGCATGTGTTAAAAGCTTGGGGAATAGATGAAAACCAAATTATATACCCTAAACAGGCCTGGGAAGAGAATGGGCACAGACAGGAGTACAACTGTTACCTAGTTGCTCCATCCTATGACTTGAAGATTTGGTTTCCAATGCTGTCAGCTGTCCTCTTTCATGAGCAGTCCATTCATTATTGAACAATGATAAAGCCATCAGTGAAACATTGAGTTCAATGGGGAAAGACAGGAAAAAAAAATCTGACCTAGAAATGAGAAAATGGAAGCTCATGTCTAAAAAAATTGAGGTGTTTTGGAGCTGGAGGAAGAAGAAAGAACATACAAAAATCATGCTTCTACTAACTTCATTTTCACTAGTTTTACCAAATTTGAACTGTAACACAAACCCAATCTAAATGTAATACAAGTGGACAGTATCTTTTTTTGTTGGAACAACATCATGGGTAGACCTGCTGGAAAGCAGCTCCATGGAGAGGCACCTTGGTGTCGTGGTGGATAATAAGTTATCCATGGAACAGCAATGTGCTCTTGTGGCCAGGAAGGCCAATGGTCTCCTGGGGTGCATAAAGAAGAGTGGGACCAGCACTTTGAGGGCGAAGACTGAGAGGGGATCTTATTAATGCTTACAAATAGCTGAAGGGTATCAAGTAGAAGGGGCCAGTCTCTTTTCAGCAGTGACCTGTGACAGGACAAGAGGGAATGTTTTGTGGTTTTTTTTGAGTGGCCATCTCGCTTCCTCTTGTATTTCACTCCACCATTTGAGTACAGTGATACATATGCCCAGTTAGAACTAATTTTCACTGGGAAGTCATAAAATGATCTGCAACAGTGCCTTTATTTCTTTCTCCCATTAGTCATTATAAATGAATTGCTTCATGCTCTTGTGAGTGTGAGCCACAAATATTTAAGGGAGGTTTATTCCATATATACAAGTGTCTTCCTCGTTGAGTACAGAACAATAGTTTTCCAGCAAGGAAGGAAAAAAATCAATCTTCTAGACCAATAATGTGTATTGATACATTGATACTTGTGTAGCCCAACAGTAGCTTTGATTTCATATACTGATGAGCTCCTAAGTTCCAGAGTTTCAGATTTAAGGCTGGCACCTGACCTTGTCATACTGCTGTTGTGCTCAGTTGATCTTCTGTCTCACCTTTTCTTTTTGTGTTGAATTTTAGTTTTTGATGTTTTATTTCTTAAATCTTTCAACTTAATTGCCAAGGCTAAGGTGACTTTATTTCTTCTATCAAGAACTACTGGGAGAAAAAAGTAGGGATGTAAGAATCATTCTCCGTTGAAACTTCACTAATACATATTCATAACCAAAAATTCCAAAGCTTTGGTCACATCTCATTAAAACTGTGGTTGTGCAATAAAGTTGCATGATACTGTAGTAACAAACAGGGATGTTGCTTAGCAAAATATTCTTCTAACAGCTTGTCACTGTCGCTCATCTCTGTTGTTTCAAAAGGACCTGGCTTTTTGTCTAGAGAGGAGCTGGAAGGGAAACTCAGCAATGTAATACAATAATGTATTGCATTTTTACAGGGACACAATAAAAAATTATGGATAATTGTTTCAGAACCAAGCACTTAGCTTCTTAGTAGTTTCTTGAAGTTTAGATACTAACTGTCCTTGCAAGCAGCAACATACTTTCTGTTGTGAAAAAGTGGAATTTGTTTCACAGCTGTAAGGTTCACAACCAGTGAGATGCTTCAGTTTCAAATAGTTTTGGGTTGGGTTTTTTTTGTAACAAAATATTGTTTCTGCTGCTTTATTTTCATAGTATTTATAAGTTGAATATTCAGAAAAATTATTTGTCTGTGGCAACTGTTCAGCTAAGTGGCTAGAGTAAAGCATGCCTCTCTGAGTGATGTGTTGGAGTTTTGGATTTGGACTTCAACTAGACTTCCAAATGTCTGTCCTATCATATCTTTGGAGGAATAAGAATTCAGTAATATACCCTCTAACACCTACTATTAATTTTTCCTCTTAACTGTTTGAAGAAGTATGTTTTTCAGCACACGATTTTGTTTAATTTACCTCTAAAAATCTAATAAATTGTATTACATATTATTGAGTGAAACATCAGTTAAAACCAAGATATTCTTATAAGAAAGTAGGAGTGGGGAGGAAAAGTAAAATTTTTGGTCAGTTGTAATTACCAAATTATAGTCTTTTGACAGTCAATGTGGTTTTACTAGACTAGGAAGTTCTTTCATTTGTGGGGACTTAAAATTTTTCCGGGAAGGCAGGTTTTTAGTAACAACTCTGACAGACTTGGAAAATGAAGAATTTATCAAGTCGACTCTGTGTTGGAACTTTCCAGTTGAGTACAAACTGTTTACCCCAGTGGCTAAAAACAAAAAAGGTTTCCACTGATGGTAGTTTCATCTGCAAATGTATGCAAGAGGTGTTAGTGAACAACGTTGCACCTCTTCTCGTTCAGCTCCCTTTTTCCCTGATGAAAGAAAGTAATAACTCATCACCTAAAGGATAAGACAGCTCAGATCTTGAAAGTATCAAAATGTTCTTTGTCCCAGGACATGTCCACTGATGAGCTGCGTATCTTGAGGTACCTGGGTCTTGTATTTGTGGAAGATCTGTCTTCAAAACGAGCTTCCCAAAAATAAACTTCTTAATTTACTCTGTACAATGCTCTTCTTTATGTCTCTTTCTTACCTGCTTCCTCGTGGCGGAATTAGTATATTCTGGTACTGGAGAGGATACAAAATATTAGTTTCTTCCTAGGTCTGTAAATAGAATGTGTATTACTGAAATGAAAAAGGAAGATGTGTGAGAGAAGGGCATGGATGTTCATGTAATGTTTAGGAGAGAGTTCACGGATGAGAATTGTAACTGGATATGAGAAAGGCAGAGATAGTGGGTTCAGACCTTAGGATTGGATTTTTAGTTGCTGCTTAGTGTGTTGAAATAGTATATAATATTGTAACATTTATTGTGAAGAGATTTGAATTTTTTAATGAATGTAACGTACTATTCCTAGACTACCAATGAGTTTTACATGTCTGTTATTTACGTGTCTATATTATTACCTATTAGCAAGGTATATAAACCAGAAAATTTTGTGACATAGCGAATCATTTTGCCAACAACACTTTGATACAATCAGTTATCAATGTACAGTTCCAAACTACTTTTTGCTGTTTAAAAAAATCAGGACTATTTGAGACTACAGAGGAGTCAGTAGCAACTGTATGTGTTAAGGTAAGCTGGTTAGAATGGTAGTGCAGAGAGCTAATTTAGCAAATGACAGAGCATAGAGGTTCAAAAATTAAGTGAAATTGTTATCTGGTAGGAAAAAGTTGGTTTTAATTAAAACCTTTTATCTCTGTAAGAGATGTGGAATGCATGGAGAGTTTGAGTACCTACGGTGCTTCATGTCTATAGAATTCTTGGTACTAGCTGCAGACTACAGTCCATAGAGTGAAGTTGTAAATATTGTGAGTTTTCTGATAACAGTACAAAAGTACAGTTATCATTTTGAAAAAAAATACTTGGCAGAAAAGAGAGCAGAAAATGCCAAGCTGAGAAATCCTAGACTACTTTCTGATTAAGGCAGATTTATTCAGTATTGCTTTACAGACCTTCAGAGCTTGATAAACTTCAGGTTTCAGGCATTTACATTTATATGATTTAAATAATTTAGGTAGGCCTCTAATTTCTTTACCTGTTCACTAGAGATGAGCAAGTTCAAGTGCTTTAAGATGACAAAGGAAGCAGTCTAGGGTTAAAATGTATTTTCTCCTCTAGAAAAGCACTATTAATAGTTGACAAAGTATTTCCACATGTGGTTCAAAGGAGGAAGTACAGAATTCTCTAATTCTGTGCAGAACAAATTTGATACCTTACATTAATCAATGAACAAGTGCATTCCCAGTACTCAGATGATCTTCGGACAGCTTTAGAAGTAATTTGTGTACGTTTTCAAGCTGAGTTTGCTAGTAGTTTGCTAATAGCTTAGGATGAAGTGCAATTAACGAGTAATGGAACAATCTCCAGACCAGTTGCTGTAAATCTGAGGAGTTTTGATTTAAAAGGAATGCAAGTGTGATAGACTGAAAAAGCAAGCTTATGATGCATGACCATTTCATTTATCCAGGAGTGCGTGTGGGGTTTTTCTATTATGGCATTTTGAGTGCGTAGTATGCTAGATTCACTACAATTATTTCTTCAAGATAATTGGGTTTTTTTTTGATTGGTTTTGTTATGTCACTGCCTTATTCCTCCTTTAATGAGAGGGCACGTAGACAAGACTGAGGTTTCTTCTCTTCCATTTACTCGTTCGTTCTCCTCTTCCCCATATCTTCTACAAAAAATGTGAAGTGCTTTGCCAAATGCATGCTGTTATTCTTCTGAAGCATTGTTCCCTTTACAAGGTTTTTTTTTTGTACAACAAATGCTTTATTTTCCTCCAAGACTACACTTGTTGCAAATAGTCTCCTATCACAGTAGCTGATTTCTTGATAACCTCAAATTCAGAATAGTAGCAAGAAATAAATGCATCAAGTACAATCCTCTCTTTCTTGCACGAAGAAAATCTGAAAGATAAATGCAGAAGACAACCTCACCCAACAACCCACAAAGAAACCCTTTTTAAAAAATATGTCTTGAAATGTTTTAGACGTAACTTCTGAGGCATCGGTACAAGTGAGGAATATTTTAGACCTCCTATTGAATATTCAGGAGAGCACAGTCCCTTGAGGACTGTGGCCTCCTTAAGCTCCTTCGTTAATAGAGGTGCAGTTCAGCTTAAGCATCACAAACAATTGGTAGAAAGTATAATTATACACACTTCCTCTCCTTCCACAATTTCTTCCCAAGAGACAAACACATCCAGGCTAGTAATTTTTTCACAGGACCAGCTGAACACGAATGTCACCAGTGAGAACACAAGGTAAATCAGCCTGTTTCGTTATTGTTAGGTGTCTGATGGAATGCTAGCACATTTGAATTGCTCTTCCTTTGGGTGCTGTGTTTTAAATTCGGGTTGCAGTTGAGAGTCTCTATTTTTGTATATACGTCTGTCTTATATGTCTGTATACACATCACGTGTACATATGGTCTACTACATCAGCTATCCTCTCTTAGAAGAGCTACCTGACCATGAATAGAGTTTGATTGCTGAATTTCTCACTTTGCCTGTAGGCATTTGTTAAGCAATCCTTTCTAAAAAAGAATGAATAATAATAAAAAAAAAAAGTGTATTCCTGATGAAGACTTGATGCTTAATTAGGCAAATATGAAGAAGAAAAAAAAACCCAACCCCAAACCTGAGAAATACTAGTTTATACAAATAAAACTGGCTACAATTTTTATTTCTCTCAGTTAAATCCAATAGAAAAACTGTCAGGGTTCCTGTTCTGTGGTCTATTTTCTTCTCAATGTGTGTTAGGAGATTTATGCACCAACTCTGAGAACAGTTGCTCTTAAGGGTTTGTATTTGCACTGCACACAGCCAAAAAGTAACTTATGTAGCTCTGTGAGTCTTTTTGACAGAGAGCCTGATGGACCCCCCTTAGCTCAGGTGCTGCCAGGGGCAGGAAGGTGTTCTCCTAGTAACTGAACTCAGCCAGGGTTGGGAGGGGAAGATAGGCTTAGGTGTTGCCCTCAAAGGCAACAGAGGTGAGATTAGAGATTTACTCAGTGTTGTAGCCTTAACCTGAATTTTAGAAGTGTGCTTTCTAAGCAGAGTTTCAGGCTGGAGGACAAAGTGCCACGCGCTTCATCCAAGGGTTTGGACGCACCCCAGGTTGAGCTGCCTGCCCATCTGCGTGAGCAGCCTCTGTGCCTCAGAGGTTTCTCTGACAACTCACATTCTTGAACCAATCACTTGGAAACCAGCCAAAGACATCATCCTGTTGTACAAGAGTAATCATGCGAATTACGTTTCTTTTCACCAATGCTTCAGAAGAAGAACGGTGCTGATGTGTCCTACAAACGCCTGTCTTTTTCAGAGAAGCGACATTCACAAAATTCACAAAAAAAGCAAAAACATTTCCTGGAGTCTCATGATCTCGTAGGAGTCAAATAATAATTTGTTCCTAGGATGCGAATGAACAAGTTTAGCCTCTAGTTCTTCGGCACTGGCTTAATTCACAAGTGAAAGTATCAAGAATCTACACAATTAAGAATCTCAAATATGGAAAAAAATAAAAGCTGGACAGGTTAGTTACACCTCCCATACGCACGGCTGAGCATTTGGGGTGAATACCTTGATGGAGGCTTGTTTGCCAAACTTTGAAGAGTATTAGCACCTCAGCTGTTACCTAAGGAAGTAGTTACCCATTCTCTATCTTGCTGATACTCTCTCTCCTCTAGAGAAATGTTGGTAATTACCCCTGGGTACCGTTCCCACTATCCACTCAACAGTCTCCACTACACTTCAGTCTTGGAGAAAAATAGCTTCTTAAGTAGGCTTCTGTCTTCTGACAGAAGATTCTCTTGTGCTGGTGCTGAATTTGTTTTGATCTGTGCTGATTTCATGTATTTGGCAGGCTTAAAGATGCCCTTCTGGAATAGGAACAGTAGCCCTCTGCTGCCTGCTCCTCACTTGTTAGCCTTCAGGGGTTTGTGTGCCTGCTGGGCTAGGACTTGGTTTATCTCCTTGACAGGACAAGCCCTAGCACGGGAAGAACAACAAGTTATTTTATGGACTGATTTTCTGCTGGTTCTCAAATGATGGCATATTAGATAGAGAAAGGATGTCTGGGCTGACTGTGGCTGAGTGAAGGAACAGCTCCTAATAAATAATGTCCTGCACTCCCAGGATGGCTTGTGGCAAGCGGAGAGCGAAATGAAGGGAAGCACTCAGATAAGGCTCTGAATTGCTAGTCCTGCTGGGAACAATTAGGACAGTTGGTGGCTTGTTCTGGCTTCCTCAGCTGGCTGTTTTCCCCAAAAGGAGACATGGGAGGAAAGGGTAACAAGACTGCCTGGCACTCTAGCTATTTTCCTTACAGGACTCTGCCTTTGTGGTGAAGGGAACCTGAGCAGGGATGAGATTTGCTCTTTATGTCTTAGAGTACTATTTACATCTGGTATTTCCCTCTGGCTGCCACTGGGAAGCTGAAGCACTGTAACGTGGGAGAGCCACACAGTCAGGTTCTGAAAAGACTGTATCACTTCTGAGGTTAGCTTAAAGAAAAGCTGCACAGCTCGGTGGTAAACAGCCTGCATCTCTGTTAGTGTGGTGGCACCGCTTGTAATGCTGTAGAAAGTCCATTTTACAGATCTTGCTCTTGAGTTTTGTTCACTGGGGTCTTTTCAGTGCAGAATGTTTCTTCCACGTGAGCTGGTTTGTGCCTTGAACTTGTGTTTTGGTGCTAATGTTATAACAGACAACTGCATATCATTATTCATCTATTGTATTTAATTATTGATCCTTTCAACTTTCCAGGCCTTAATTAGAATTTGCTGTATTGAGCAAAACAAAAACAAAACCAAAAATGAAATTTGTTGAATTAGTAAATAATAGAGAATTAGTGGTAGTTTAGTGATTTAATTAACACAGCTTTATCTCAGCACACTAGTTAATGAAAGGCAAGCACTGGGCCATCTGGTACAGTTTCAGGAAATGTGGAAGCAGAGCTGCCTTTTTGTACCTTCCTCTCATTTGTTATTTGCATTTTGATGATTCCACTGGTTCTCCTCTTTCAGATGATTATTTACTTTCCCGGTGACGTCCCTAACACTATAGGAACCTTTAGGATAAAATGTGTTTTATAACGGTGAGGTGCTTGTAGATCCTATTCTGTTTCACATAACCTTTTAGTATTCTGCAGGTTGGATAGAACAATAATTACTATCTGTCTAGAAGGCCTGTAGCCATCACCCCCATGCTATCTAATTAAAAGCTGCACATCTTTGCTCAGTGGTGGTCAAGCTTAATTTACTCAGCCCAGTTCTTGTTGTAGGGTGCCAGGGGATGGGGAACTGTAGCATCCTGTTTTCTAAAACTGGTACTTACATCTTGAAAGTAAAACCACCCAGGTTCCCAAGGAGTAGCAATGCAAGACACTGTGTAACCTCAGGGAGGTCTTTCCATGAGCTTGCAACATTCTGTATTCTTCTATTTACTAAGTTAATTTAAAAACAAAACCCAGTTTTTGTGCAATTTTTTTTTTAAATATAAATTAATAAAAAAAAGAGGATTGTTTAAAGTTAATTTAAAGTAACATAGGGTAAATGTTTTGGTGCCGAAATCAATGTGTAGTAGGGAACTGAGGTTTCTGAATTAGGGATTTAAAATTTCCACTTAAGTACTTCAAAACGTCACTAAAAATGTGCTTGTGCTGTCTGCCAAGAATTAACCAGCGACATTTGAAGTTATCTGAGCAAAAAACCCAAACAAACAAAACCAAAAAACCCCACAACAACCCACAAGTAAAACCAAACAAATAAAAAAATCCCCCAAATAACCCCCAAACTAACAGAACAAACGTTAAGTGGTTCTGCTCCTGCATTTCAGTGAAAAGAAGGCAAGCAACCATTCCCCTGAAGGGTTCCCTTTCCCCAGCAAGTATTTCTGAAGATCCGTGATTGTCATTGTATCTGTTTTATCAGCAGGCAAGGCAGTTCTTGATCATTTCATCAGCATCAGGATGTGAATGGAACTGAAGGATAGTAAAAGAACTGAAAAATATTGATTCTTTATAACAATTATGCTTTATAACAATTCATTTTGTTCATCAAAAGCTTCTCCTTTTAATCAATATGCTCCTTCTAGCAATATACTTCTTGTGGGTATTCAAATACCCGTACATGTTCTTGAAGAGTGGAGCAGAGGAAGAATGAGGATGGATGTACTGAAGTAACTTCAGTGATCACAGAAGATGTTACATTTTCAGAAAGATTTGGTTCTAAGGAGTCAGTGATTTCAGTCCTTATTACTTTGCCTTGGAAAACTGTATACAACTTGCAAGTTGTAGCTGGTAGTAATGATTACGTTGTTGCAGCCTGTAAGAAAAATCTTTTGTTCTGTAGTTTTTGGTGACATTCATAAAATCATAGTATCATTTAGATTGGGAAAGACCCTTAAGGTCATAAAGTCCAAGGGTAAACCTAACACTGCCAACCCCACCACTAAATAATGTCCCTAAGAACCACATCTACACATCTTTTAAATCCTTCCAGGGATGATGCCTCAACCACTTCCCTTGGCAGCTCGTTCCAGGGCTTAACACTTCCTTTGGTCAAGAAATTTTTTCTAATGTCCGATCTAAACCTCCCCTGGCACATCTTAAGGGCATTTCCTCTTGTCATATTGCTTCCTACTTGGTTAAACAGACTGACCCCCACCTCACTACACCCTCCTTTCAAGTAGTTGTGGAGGCAATAAGGTCTCCCTTGAGCCCATTTTTCTCCAGACTAAAAAACTGCAGTTCCTTCAGCCATTTCTCCTAAGACTTGTGCTGTCAACCCTTCACCAGCTCTATTGCCACTCTTTGAATATGCTCCAGTACCTCAGTGTGTTTATTAGCGAGGGGCCCAAAACTCAAGCCAGTGTTTGAGGTGTGGTCTCACCACTGTCAAGTACAGGGGGATGATCACTGCATTAGTCCTGCTGGCCATGCTATTTCTGATACAAGCCAGGATGCTGTTGGCCTTCTTGGCCACCTGGGCACACGCTGACCTATATTCACCCAGGTCCTTTTCCACCAGGCATCTTTCCAGCCACTCTTCCCCAAGCCTGCAGCATTGCAGGGGGGTTTTGTGACCCAAGTGCATGACTTGGCACTTGGCCTTGTTTCATCTCGTAGAGTTGGTCTCAGTTCATCAATCCAGCCTGTCCAGATCCCCTGGTATTAAACCGAAAGTGAGAAGAGGGCTATAAGTGGGACTAGAAGCTTACTAGTATACTTATTTATTTTTAAAAGCACCCAGGTGCCGTTTGCACAGTTGGGGGGTGGTCTCTCTCTTCTTATACATTTTAGCACACTTGTGGAAACGATGAATGGAAGTCAGTGAGGAACCTGAAGAATGGGACTGGCTACTGTGAAAAAACAACTGAACATCTCTGCGAGGGAGTTTGTTAGATAAAACCGTATTTTTAGTTTCCGTTTAAGAACATATTATCCCGTAACTTCAACTTCATTGGTGTTGGTTTTGCCATAAAACTCAGATTGGAAAATGGCATTATTAAAGCCTAAATACAGTTTTAAAGCTACTGTCTACTTGGTGGGAGGAAAACAGAAGGTATTTGCTTTTTTGGGTCAGTGCTATTTGTTTGGGGATTTTTTCTTTTGGAAAACTTTTTGCTGTCAACTTGGTTCAGTGTAGCTGAAAAATGTTTGTTTTCTACCCGAGAAGTCATTCACTAAAAATGTGTTGGTTGGTTTTTTGTTTCACTTTGGTGGTGTTGGGTTTTTTGTTTTTCTTTTACTGTGTGTGTGTTTGGGGTTTTTTTGTTTGTTTTTCAAAAAGCATGTTGCTAATTATGTCCGCATTCTTCTCCACAGGCTTTCTTGTGTGTTGTGTAGTGTGGTTTTAAATCTCAGAATGGATGTGATCTGCAGAAATGGGTTTTAATCTAGTAGCAGTAAGGGTTGCTTGATGCCTGCTGCAGTTCAGTTATTATTCCTCTTAATTTCATCTTATCTTTTTTATAAACATTAGTGCTACTTAAAGAAAGTAGTGATAGCCTAAAGCAGGTTCGTTGCCCATGACCATATTAACCAAGTAGCACAGCCCAGTGGGAGCAGGAGATCTTTTTAGCAGGACAGTTGGTAGTGAGTTTCAGTCATTAGCTCTTATCTACTCCTGGAGACTGAGCTTGTGTTGGTGTTTGGGGCTCATCAGATACCCTTCTGGACTGACTGTTTGATTAGGTCAACTTGATAGGAATCAACTATGTAGGTCCCCTGGCCGTTTGCAGGGTAACGGAAGCACCATAATGGGGAGACAATTGGAAAACTTGCTTTTGACCTGGACTGGAATGCAGATGGGTTACACAATCACAGAATGTTAGGGGTTGGAAGGGACCTAGAAAGATTATCTAGTCCAACCCCCCTGTCAGAGCAGGATCACCTAGATTAAGTCACACAGGAACGTGTCCAGGCGGGTCTTGAATGCCTCCAGAGAAGGAGACTCCCCAGCCCCCCTGGGCAGCCCGTTCCAGTGTCCGTCACCCTCACTGTGAAGAAGTTTTTCCTAATGTTTACTCTAAACCTCTTGTGTCCCAGCTTACTCCCATTGCC